>JAFMOD010001834.1:80219-99329 GCA_019802435.1 Corydoras maculifer
TTACAACATAAGGAAGATCAGACCCTTTTTGACTGAACATGCTACCCAACTGCTTGTTCAAGCCCTAGTTCTATCCCGGCTTGATTATTGTAATGCGCTACTTGCCGGTATCCCAGCGTCAACAATCCGACCTCTTCAACTAATTCAAAACTCTGCAGCCCGACTTGTGTTTAACCAGCCCAAGCGAACTCATGTCACTCCTTTACTCACTTTCCTCCATTGGCTTCCTGTAGCTGCTCGCATCCAGTTCAAGTCACTGACTCTAGCATACAGAACCATTTCCGGTTCCGCCCCCTCCTACCTTCACCCCATCTTTCCTAAATACACTCCGACCCGTTCTCTTCGCTCCAGCGATGATTGCCGCCTGACGATTCCACCTCACCGAGCAGGTAAGTCTCACTCCGTGGCGTCCACCACTGCAAAATGGTGGAATGCTCTTCCCAAATCTGTCCGTAAGGCAGAATCACTGAATAGTTTTAAAAAATTGCTGAAGACACATCTCTTCAACAAATACCTGTTGTAAAAAAAAAAAAAAAAAAAAAAAAAAGGGGGGGGGGGCGTGTGCCGTGGCAGCGAATAACATTCAGGTTTGATGAATTTACAGTATAGTTGGTTTTCTTCATAGCTTCTGACTTGTGGTGTTCTCATTTGTAAGTCGCTTTGGATAAAAGCGTCTGCTAAATGACTAAATGTAAATGTAACCCAGGCGGACACAGGGAGAACATGGAAACTCCACCCAGATTGGGATTCGGGAATCCCTAGTGCTGAGAGGCGAATGTGCTAAACATTAAGCCACCTATAGCCGCCTCTATATATTTATTTTTCTTTTTTCGTTTTTTTTTTAAAGAAAGTAAACATTGACCAACTACTTTAGTAATAATAATTGAAATGATAAAAATTAAAGATACATGACATCATGAGAAATGTTAAAGGGGCAGTAAGCCTATATTTTAATGAGGTTTGGTAAGAGATGAGATCATATGGTTTAGATCAGGGAAGGAAACTCGTTAACTATTTGTTAGTTAGACACATTGCCACCCAAAAACATCATAAGGGGATTGAAGGATAAGCCTACAGATGGCCCATAGTACTACTGGGATATTCCACATGGCTCACTGATAGCTTGTGGCGACTAGTACATGCAGCAAGAGCTGACAGCATTGTCATGCTAATGGAGGGGGACAGCTGCTTGGGGCCATGATGTAAATGTCACAAGACTAAACAGCAATGTATGGAACCTTGGTAAAAAACACAGAGGACAGGTGGGCTGCTATTAGCCACTGGTTTGAATCTTGATGTTTCCAGTCATACAGCACCAAGAACATAAATTGGCAATGCTTTTAGATGCTCCCCCCTCAATGAAAGTAGTGCTAGCCAAATATAAGTGTTAAACCAGCCTTTAAGAGAAGGCCTTTGCAGTCCCTGGTTGGATGCCATCATGTGATAGGTGAAAAATTACATATAGATGGAAAATGAACATGAATTAAAAAAAAGACAAAATGTTAATACAATGGATCAGTAAAACGTGAGCTACAATGTGTGAAGTGTAAAATATGTAACAGTAATATTAACACATCAACCCATAATTAAAAACTAAGATGTCAAACTAAACTGCAGCATTCAATCCTGGATACTTCAGCACAACAAGGAGATATTAATGGCTGCTGTTATCTGATGAGGATCTAATTGCATATTATGTCTGGTTTAATGGGTGCTGTTCTGCATGAAGTATATATAATCTATTGATCCAAACTAAAAGCAAACACTACAATGATCAGAAGCACTCAAGTAGAGACCTGAAGGCCAAATGTCACTACCATTTAAGATAGCTGACTGATAAGTCTGCGGATGCATCTGCTGGGTAGGAATAGCTTGCACGGTTGAGTGAAGCAGACATAAAAATCAAAGTGAAATTAAATTAAATTTAAGGACAAATCGGAATTATTGTGACTTTGATCTAAATGTGTTTTTATCCCACCAAAGATACTGTCATTTAACCAAGTGATGAGTGACCATTGTGAAAAAAAAACACGAAGAGTACAGGACCCTTACAGATGCACTTTCAAGAACTTCTGGAGGCCAAGTAAAACAATATGATGATACATTGTCTGGCGAAGTGTGCCAGACAAAGCAGTCATTTTAAAGAGGGGGAGGGGTGATTGTGAGTGAAATGAGATTAAGGCGTTAATCACAGATGGCCACCACAGCTTATCTTTTCATCAAGATCCCTGACAGATAATTGACTAAGGTATGCTTTTGTTAGCACGCGTGCCTATCAAAAGCAAACGTGTGCTGGACACAATGGCAAGAGCACAAAGGCATGTCTACCCTCCTCCACCCCAACAACCCCAGCCCCTTTGTCCAAGTCACTGAAGATTTTAAGGCACGTGCTGAATTGTAACAAAAAGTAAATGTAGATTTTTGTGGTGTCCTACTTAAGATTCGTATCCACAACAGTTTATCCCTTTACTGAATAGTGTTACAGACCCAGTACTTAGGGTGTGGATCCTAATTATGCGCATATGTCTGTGTGTGTGTGTTTCTTGGTGTTTTTAATGCTTATGAAGGAAGATCAATCTAGGGGAAGGGAGGTCACTTCAAAAGAAAGTAACGTAAAAAAAAAAACCAAACAGCTGGGACACATTTATGGAGATACAATGGAGTCCAAAAGATAGGGAGGGGAAATTAGACTGAAAAAGGGACACTCTGGCCAGCCATCTTTTAAGAAGGCTCACAGGGGTCCTTTGTTATGGCAGCTGGTTTTGGGGAGGTCAGAACAGCTGTGATTCCATGACCCTCCTACCCTTGTCCTGTTCCTTCTGCTAAACACAACCAGCTGTAGATAATGGAAAGGGCATCAAGAAGGTTTGAAGTAACAAAATGCAAAATTTATTTTTAACAACACTGTTTCTTTATTTTAATTATGCTATATTTTATTAGTATAAACTAATTAAGATTATCATATAAATATAAACTATGTGAATTCTGGCTTTAGATGCAAATAAAAAAACATGAATGCTGAAGAAAGCCAGGGGCAGAAACCACTACCTGATGTGTGTAACTACCAACCCCGCAGGAAGTACTGTTTGAGAAACTACCGTGTCATACATTAAATTTGGTCATTTAGCAGACGCTTTTATCCAAAGTGACTTACAAGGTGAGCACAGGGTTAATCACAACATTCCTGGAGCAATGAGGTTTAAGGGCCTTGCTAAAAAACCCACATTGGTAACTTCAGTGAACCTGTGATTTTAACCCCCATCTTTCAGATTGATAACCCAACACCCTGACCACTGAGCTACCGTGCCCTTGTTATGTCATATTTATACGGCGGCACGGTGGCTTAGTGGTTAGCACGTTCGCCTCTTAGCGCTAGGGATTCCCGGTTCCCATGTTCTACCCGTGTCCGCATGGGTTTATTCCGGGTTCTCCGGTTTCCTCCCACAGTCCAAAAACATGGATCAAGTCAATTGAGTCCAAAAACATGGATCAAGTCAATTGAATTCTCCAAATTCCCCCACATAGAGTGTGTCTGTGTGAGTGAGTGCGTGCCCAGTGATAGATTGGCGCCCTGTCCTGGGTGTATCTGCCCAGCGCCCGAAACGTTCTCCCCTGGATGGGGATGGGGAACCCCACCGCGACCCTAAGATAGGATAAAGCGGAAGATAATGAATGAATGAATGAATGAATATATATATATATATATATATATATATATATATATATATATATATATATATTCATTCATTATCTCCCGCTTTATCCTATAATAGGGTCGCGGTGGGGTTCCCCATGCCGCGGGGAGAACATGGAAACTCCACCCAGATGGGGATTCGAACCGGGAACCCCTAGTGCTGAGAGGCGAACGTGCTAACCACTAAGCCACCGTGCCGCCTATATATATATATATATATAAATCCCGTGCCACCCCAATAAAAACATCAAGAACAAAATGACATTCTGCAAGAAGTACAGGAATTAAATTTCAAAATCATAGGGAAAGTAATTTTCCTTGATAAAGACACCTACCAACTGTTTTAGACATCTAAAAATGTTATTGTTTAAAAAAAGGAAAGATAAGAACAGCCATGGGTCGTATGACATGCCAACAGTAAAGCATCCTAAAACCATTCATGTATGGGGCTACTTCTCATCCAAAGAAGTAGGCTCACTCACAATATCACCTTAACACTAAACACTTTCATGAATAAAGAATGGCTTTGGAATGATTATTCCAGCATGAGGTCACAGGGAAAAAGTTATAATCAATTAGCTCAGTGAACTAAACTTTTTTGAATGAATTTTGGGTCTATGTCCAAGAAATTACCCAGATCTCATTCCTTCGCCTTTACATTGCAGGTGGACAAACAAAAATTTGGAACTCCAAGCAATCATTAGACAGAAAAGTGCTGCCACCGATCAGGATTTAGAAGCTGACATTAGGTGTGCCAGGATGAATTACAGACGTTTTGAGAAAAAAGGGTAAGCACTGAACATATTTTAAACAATAGCATGTTCTATGACATTTATTTTTATGCATTATTTTTCCACTCCAAGTGACACTGAATGTGTTTTTAGAGGGCAAATTTCAAATATTTGTTTTATTAATTTATTTATGTTAATTGTATTAATACTTTGTATCTGCAAATACCCAAATGTTAGTTTTTTTGATCTGACAAAAAGTTCTATTGACACATCACTAAAAGTAAGCAAATATTTATATAGTTTTTATTTGCTGATGAGAAACATAAAAGAAAAACAGCCAGAATCAAAGCCACATTTCAAATATCTTGCTTGGTAGTGCTACAAAATTAGATTTAAGTGTTTCAGCAATATACTAATCTAAATGTATGCAGAGAGATCAATAAGGTACGGGAGGTAAAAGCATGCTGCATTTACCTGAACTGGAACCAGATATCTAATGACCTCAGTAAATGATCTAAGGCGAAACAGTTCTTAAAACATCTATGAACAGGATTACAGGATTGGGAGTTATCCAAGAATGTCCTGATCAGTTACAATAAAAACAAATAAGTAAATGTAAAATCTAAATCTTTTTTATATATAAAGAAATAAAAAGAAGAGGATGTTTAAGGATGAGTGGCAAGCAACATCTAAAAGTAAACTGATTTGTTAATGCCAGTTAGAACTTTTACAGTGAAAGTATTTCCTAATTATCAATTTTTAATTGTTATTATTAGTTTTAATAAGATGAAAAATGCTACATACAAGTCATTTGAATTCAATTATAGAGTGATAGTCCCCTTGTGAAAAAGCAAGGTCAGTGCATTAGTCTTAACCTCAAACTCCCCAAACACATTTGGGAAAAATTAGAACGTAAGCCCTTTTTAAGAATTTAATAATTGTGCGTTTAATTAATGTGCCTCTGCTTGAGTGATCATAACAAGCATAAACCAAACCATAATGGTGATTAATAACTGCCGGTTAATTTTTTATAGGTTACAAGAATAAAGGATTGATTTTTGAATCAAGTTGCTGTTTTTTTATTGAATTTGAGCTAAATCAGTTAACTGTGAGGTGAATTAAGTGAAATTTTATTGGGCAATATTTCACAATTTACCCAACATGGTCTTCATGGCATCAATATCAGTAAGGGGCACCATATTCAGTTGATATCAAAAATTCTGTAGTGTATGAATGCAATAAGATAAAAATTGTAATCAACCAACTAGAAAGCTAGAAAGCTAGGAAGCTAGAAATGCTAGGAAGCTAGAAAAGCATCAGTATAGGATTAATATGGTTTTCCCATTCCCAGTCCACATAACATGCAAGTGCATATTCAAAAGTCTCCATTGTTTTTTGTTTTAGTAGCTAAAAAGGCCACTGTCACAAGAACAAAGTCAGAGTAAAAGAAAACATTGTTTTTTTATAATTTTCTTATGAATTAACATCCCCCATACCCCATCATCCCTGGACTACAATATAAAGTCAGTGTATATCTTGCCTGAGTATGTGTATTGAGGTGATGGATTAAAAAATCCAAAGCACATGACTAGGAATGTTAGTGTGAAGCTAAAATTGTAACATTATAAAAAAACATTTGATCTCGAAACAAGACACTGAAGAGAGTCACGCACTTCCATTGGTAAAAGAAGATGCCGAATTTGTCAGACAAATTAAAAAGGAATAAACAAACAATTTACTGGATGTGTTAGTGCTATGTGAGTGATATGAGATGTCTTGTGATCTTCCATCCATTATCTTCTGCTGTATCCTATATTAGGGTTGCGAGGGGGTTTCCCATGCCCATCCAGGGGAGAACGTTTCGGGCGCAGGGCAGATACACCCAAGACAGGGTGCCAATTGCTGGGTACACACTCACTCCCACAAACACGCACACATACACACTCTACTATATGGGGCAATTTGGAGAACTCAATTGACTTGATCCATGTTTTTGGACTGTGGGAGGAAACTGCAGAACCCAGAGAAAACCCACGCGGCCACGGGGAGAACATGGAAACTCCACCCAGATGGGGACTCGAACCGGGAATCCCTAGTGCTGAGAGGCTAATGTGCTAACTACTAAGCCACTGTGCCGCCTTTTAAAAAATCATTAAACTTTATATTATTTGTCTATTTTGTACATTCCCTTCATGACCATTTAAAAGCAGAATGTAAACAACACAACTCCATATCCAAATTTATCTGTTTTTAACAATGCACCAAGTGGGTTGTACATGCAGTTCTCTAGTCTGTGTCAGAAAATATTTTACATAAATGGAGCAACTGCACACTGCATTAACACACTTTCCTTTAATTGTAGCATTAGGACACCAGAAAAACTTGACGTGGCTTGAACTCGTTTGTGTTTCTAAATTCAAAGCACATGTGCACAGATTTGATTGTGCACAGCAAATTCAGTTTCTACATGCCAGGCATCAAATATAACAGCCATAACAACAACCATTTGGATCATTTGAGCTTTTCTGCTCAAGAATCTTTCACCAGACAGTCTGGCTCACAAGTATGCAAGCTAATATGAAGATGCATCAAATAAAATATAATTATGCTATACTGTAATTTGTAGACAAAACATTTGCATGTTTTGTGTCTATAGCACAGGTTTATTTAACAATAATATACATTACTCATTCCCAGTGAGGCCTTCTTAAATGTAGTACATTAATTTGCCAGGCCCTTTTAAAGCAAGTAAAAGGAAATATAAAGAGAAATGTAAACAGTTATATTAGAAGCAATCTGTTTACCAAAAGGTATTGAATGCAGGATAAATGCATCACAAAAAAAGAATGTAAGATTGTCCAAGTACAATTACCTGCACTCATTCAATTTGCCTTCTTGTATTTTCCAACCGTTCATAGTACCCATGATTTACAAACTAATTTTTACATGAATTTTGCAATAATTTCTTTCTAAAGGTTAATTTTCATATTTAATATATATGGTAAATATAGTAAAAATTAATATTTTGTTTCATTTCCATGGCCAATGTTAAAGGTAGTAATGTGCAAAAAAAAAAAAGCGGTATTTATTTATTAGGTTATAAAATAATGTACATTTCTATGAAAAATCATCACTATGAGGTAACTATGCATTTATCCAGTTTCTAATTGGTTGTGGACATAAAATGTTTTTTTTTTAAATTGCACAAATGAAAATTAGCACAATTTGATTGACTATTTGCAAGAAAGTGGGAGGGTTTTCCAACTAAGGTGTAGGTAAAGCCATGGTAGATGCTCTCTGACACTGATCCATAATTACAAGAAATCCAATGTGTGAGGCATTTACAGATGGTATGTTAGTTAAAAATCTTACTAGCAACACAGCCACATTAAGAAAACTCTTTAGACTTGTCAATAGTTAAAGATATGAACATGAGTAATGATTCCAGCTTCACTATCAAGCGATTTTGCTTTGCTTTTTGTTTTTCAGTAGTGTGTGCTTGCTTCCCTGCAGATGGCTGTTCCACAAAAGTGCTGGCTTATAACCATATATAAATACCTCACACAAGCAGTTTTCATTTTATAACAGGAATATCAGAGATTTTCTGCTACAGTAATACCTTAATTACAAGTCCCAGTAAACTGTAAATAGGCAAATATTTAAACAATTACCTTACACAAACTTGCTTATCTTGTGTTGCTCAAAGTTTCACTTCGTTCCGTCTATTTACATCCTGCGTTTCACTTTACATGTATGCACACTGTGCAAAAAAAATCATCACATTTAGTTAAAACACAGCTTGATGGAGACTGCAATGTGCCAAAAACTGCAACCTGTCCAACTCCACTATTTGGTTGTATTTAGTGCATGTGACTTTGTGAAGTTTAAATGCATGTATATTCAAAAATTCACATATTTTTAACCAACAAGTAATTTGTAGGGATTTGATTTCTAACAAACACACACATACGCAATATAAAAACAGGATATAGTATGTGAATGACTACTTTTATTTTTAAATAAGTTCATCCATCATCATTTAAGGTATCTCATATGGCCCAGTTCCGAGCTAAAATAATTTATTTAATTTGTCAGTAAAAAAGTCTTGTATGTTTTTACAGCACATTATATAATTAGAGAACAAAAGTAATTTTTCGGTCCAACATCATGTTCCCAAAAATACTTAACTATTACCAAACCCAAATTATTATGTGTAGTATTCCATTCCAAAACCATCAAAATACAGACCCCGCTAATGTTTTATAATCACTAATCTTCAGATATATAACTTAATAAAAATGCATTTAAGACACTGACCTTAGACACTGACCTTATTCTGTCTTAAATTCATTTTGAATTAATAACTATTCACTATTAAATAACTTACTATTTATATTTTGCCCTAATGATACTCAGATCTGATCTGTTAATGGTGTTGGCGACTCGAATCAAAAACACTCAGATTGGACTTCATGTAACTTTTTTCCATTTTTCCATTGTGTGTGATTACTGCTTTTCTTAGAAAAATGAACAGCTCACACTCACTTTCGTCTCAATGCAGCAAAACCTGCTGTCTGGCTTTTTTACTCTTTTTATAACCTGAGTGAAAACATTGTTTGTCGATCTTTAGAACCAAACATGCTGTATACACAAGCTGCTAGCATATCCATTTTACTTAGGGAAAGCAAACATTCAATAATATTAATACCTTCATAGCAGGTCATAGCACAGTTTAAACATTATAAAGTATGTTGGGAAGTCAAAGACCCTTTTCTTTGTACCAGTAAGATGTCACTCCAAACCAAAGTGACAGCCTTATTATCCTGAACTGCCCTGCTGTCTCATCGCTGGAACACACAATGAATGTGTTTGTCTGACAGTGACCACACATAAAGAAAAGAGATTCACCCATGACAAACGTAAGGGAACATCACATCAGTCTTGAGAGCTATCTGTGCTGCCTCATTTATAGCAAAGCTATCTGTGGTTGCTCTTCTTTCGGATTTCCATGAACAACCTTTCAGAAATATCTAATCCTTCAAACCGAGCCACACTTTGCATTTCTCTCCACCTAAAACCTTTTGTCCGTCTGCCACATCACTTGGAAACCCATCTGAGTGTGAGAATGTTACAGATAAGGCAACAGCAATACAGGGACACTCAGCAAGCTGCTGCGTGCCTACAAAACTGGCAACAGCATGCGCCGATAAAGCTCTGAAGAAAAATGGTACTGAAGTAAAATGACGTGCTTAATTTTCTATTGTGTACTGATGCTACAGGATAATAAATCCAACTTTAAAAATATATAACTACATTGTGGCTATTCATTAAAGCATAGTGGGGAATTCAGATAGCTAGAAAAAAATATATTTAAGTTCTAATTAGGAAAGTTAGGAGGAAGGAAAGTAAATTTTAGCCAAATGTCTACAAATGTATTTAATTATCCATCCATTCATTTTTTTTATTTAGCTTATCCTAATCAGAGTCATGGACGGTGCTGAATCCTACCTACAACTATTAAGTAAATACTTACTAGCACGTTTCTGGCCTGTGTGAAAAAAGCACACAAGATGATAGAAAAATACTGCAGACATAAATAGAACATACCAAATCTATACAAAAAGGACCATGTGCTGCTAGCAAAGGAATCGAACCCAGAACTTTCATGAAGTGAGGCAACTGAGGTAACCACTGCACTATTTAAAATAAATTTAATTATCAGTATATTTGTAGCTGTAATGGAACAAGTCATATTCATTAATTCATTCATTATCTTCTGCTTAAGCCTCTACCAGAGTTTTGTCTGTATGGCGGGGGGTTCCCCATGGCCCCATGTCTGGGCACACTCACTCACAGTCACACACAAACATACACAATATGGGGCAATTTAAAGCATTCAATTTACCTTGAATCAATGTTTTTGAACTGTGGGAGGAAACTGGAGAACCCAGAGAAAACACACACAGACATGGAGAGAACATGGGATTAAAACCTGGATCCCTAGTGCTAAGAGGTGTACATGCTAACCATTAAGCCACCGTGCCACCCACAAGCCATATTTTTTTCTTCAAATTTAATAAACCAATTTAGTTAAAAAAATTTTTTATAATTAATTAAAATAAAAAATGCCACAGGAAATTTATACACATCTGGAAAAATAAGTATTACACGCATTTCTCAGTAAATATGTTTTTGATGGGGCTACTGAAATAAGACGTTAACTAGATGTTGGTAACATAACATGTTATTCACACACTATGTGTATTTCACTGTTACTAAAATGTATTTAATATATTAGAATATGCTTTGTTGGCTCAGGGGCATTCTGTATAAACAACTAATCGTAATCATAGTTGTGATTTTGGCCCATTCTCCAACACAAACTTATTTTTCATGTTCTCCAAATATTGAATGTTAGGGGGCCTTTTCTATGAACTGTTATGTTTAGCTTTTTCAGGTTGTGTGATTGACTGGGTATCTTTACTTTCTTTTTTTAAACCTTTTGAAAGTTTCCTAGGCTGTGTGTTTGGGATCACTGTCGTGCTCGAAACCCTCGTTTCTAGCATCCTGTTAGATGGTAGCATATTCTTATCCAGAATGTCTGGATAAATTTGTCAACTCAACTCATCACTATGAAGTCATGACCATATACTGAAAAACAGCTCCACACTATGATGTTCCCACCTTTAAACTTCACAGTTGGTATGGTGTTTTTGAAGAGATTTGCAGGACCATTTTATCTCTAAACATGTTTCATGCTATGATGTCCAAAGAGTTTCGATTTGGTTTAATCTGACCATAATATGTTCTCCTAGTATTTTAAAAGTTTTAAAAATGTCAGCGTTCTAACCCAATTGGATCCATGTTTGAATCCCAATCTGAGTGAAGTCCAAAAGCATGTATTTAAGGTAAATTGGCTGCTCTAAATTGACCCTATATAGTGTGTGTATGTGTCTGTGTAAGTGAGTGTACACCTAAGTGTATCTGCCCAACGCTCGAATCGTACTCCCCTGGATGGGCATGGGGAAGACCCCCCCTATAACCCTAGTCCAGCTCAAGATTCTTCTCCTTTAACTAGCACTAAACCAGCTAATAATAATTTGCATGGATAGGAGTAGGACTGTTTTAACATGCTGATAGATTTCAATAAGAATCTTCATCTAAAAAAAAAAAAAAGAACTGAAGTTGGACATTTTTTAAAACACACACACACACACACACACACACACACACACACACACACACATAATATGTCCGGTTCCCCATGGCCATCTAGGGGAGAACGTTTCGGGCGCTGGGCAGATACACCCAGGACCGGGCGCCAATCTATCGCTGGGCACACACTCACTCACACAGACACGCACACACACTCTATATGGGGCAATTTGGGGAACTCAATTGACTTGATACATGTTTTTGGACTGTGGGAGGAAACCGGAGAACCCAGAGGAAATCCACGTAGACACGGGGAGAACATGGAAACTCCACCCAGATGGGGATTTGAACCGGGAATCCCTAGTGCTGAGAGGCGAACGTGCTTACCACTTAGCTACCGTGCCGCGATATAATAATCCTTAAGTCAAAATTCTGTAATGATTTTACCTAAACAACTGCTTCAAAACCACTTTGTGTGTGTCTGTGTGTGTGTTTATATAGACAAAATGGCACCACTATTACATTGTACCCAGAGTCTCTCAAGCACTACGCAACTTGTCCTGAAAAAAAGTTGTACCACGCATGGCTTTCCAATTGAAATGAAATGTTTATATTTGTCATATAAACCAGTAATATTGCTCTGTACTGTTAAATGATATGGCTCAAAGACTACACTATTCGGTCATTAATCTACCAGCCTAAAAAACATGTTTAGCCAATCAACAGCTGCAATTTTGATACTGTGATCTTTAGAAATATGGAGGAAAACAAACAGTGACAAATCAAGCTACAGACATCCTAGATGTTATCTGTTACTATAAGCTGTGTTATTTTTCCTAACAGATAAATTTATGTTTGGGTGTGGATTCATGGCCAGCTGTTGTGGTACATCCTGCACAAGAAGGCACAGCTTCTAAAGCTTCTTTTAGCAGATGCTTTTAGCCAAAGGATAAAATTTGTAGTAGAAAAAAAAAACAAAAATGAAGATGTACCAGTCTAATGCATCCCTAAGTAACGAAACTTGTCAGAGACTATATATAAAAGGTTGTATGTCAGGAGAGCCAAAAAACATGAACTGGCAATAGCCACAGAAACCACAAACTCATTTATACATGCTAATTAAAAAGGACAACACATACAAAATAAAGCAAAAATATATTTGTTTTCATCAAAAATTATCCAGATGCATAACAAATGAATTGAGGAAAGAATTTAAGAGGAACAGATCAGGAATGCCCATTCATAACATACTTCTGTTATTTGTAAAATGGTATTAGGCTCCATCTGTTTGCTGATTCTTGACAGTCACACCCTGATTCCTAAAGTGGGTCTGGCGTCTTCCTTCATGACTAAAGCCCCGTCTGCAACCGCCTGTCTGCCCTCTGACCCCATGCTATTGTAACTCCAGCTGCCTGTTTCCTTCATGCTCACCACAGACTTACAAACAGAGATAAAAGTAACCTCTAAAGAAAATCTGCTCACAAAATCTAAATAGGTTTGAGTAATTGACTCATCATATACATTAAAAAATATATTTCTGATAGTTTTACTTACTAAGAAAAATCCGGATTGCACATTTTAACCTCTTCAACCTCTTAACTTTCTGTTGTCTTTTACAATTTTTACAGGCTAGAGTGATTTAATCAAGATGAAAGACACATGCAATCATAGCAATGCGATTAATAGAAGATGATAAGTCAGAATACTCTACTTGGATACTTAATATTAGCAATAATACAGACTTAAAACTCTAACCTGCATATGCCTCAGATCTGATAGCTGATCTTCTACACCAGTATGACCCTGCACTTAATACAGCTAATACAGCTCTTGTTAACCAGGACTCAAGATGTCTTGAGAATAACAATCCAGACTTTTATGGTTTCCATAACTTTTGTTACAGAAGCAAGCACCTAAAAGCACTAATATGAGTTCAGCACCATTGCCATAGATGCACCCTACACACTTCATCAAGTACAAGCAGAAAATCTATTTGAACAGCGTACTTTGATTACTTGACGAGGGGACAATCAGTTCACATTAGTAATCATTCAGATCCCAGCAGATGTGCACTTGCTGCAGTGATGCTGCTGATTTGGTTTCATTCTCTCCATCACAGTGTGCTACAGCGAAGGCTGTGTCGCAAGCATCAGTGAAGCAGAGTAAGGCATGGCAGTGAAAGTGAAGTGGAACCTGAACTGCGATGTGAAAAAGACGGTGTGCTTGCAAAAAGTCAAAGCCATATTCAAATTCCCAAAGAGGGATTCGGACGTGGCGGAGGAATCAGCGGATGGAGATCCAAAAAGAAATCTCTCCACACCTCTAGCATTTATGAAAAGCCTCACATGAGTGGCTTCAATGGTGAAAGGAAGAGGAGGTGCACAGGATGAATGAATGCTGAGGATAATTGTAGTTAAAGTCTTACCGAACTGAAGGCTGCAACCCACTTCGCCTTTTGTGTAAATCCAATTCAAATATGGGAGAGAATGATTTCAGGAGCTTCACATTACAATCTCGGGATCATCCAGGAAATGGATCCAGACACGCGTGCAGATGAAACGCTTAGGGCAATAACATAAAATAAAAAACCCACCAACACAAGACGCAGATTTGCCCCTATTTCGGGTTTCTCACCGCTTTTGTTATTTGTTGAAGAAGCCGCTGCCGCAAAATCTAGGCTCATACTGTAGCCCCGCCTACACGCTTACCCAGCCCTATGCGTGATCCTATTGGCGGAAACACGTTCACATGCAAATGAACATTGTCCCGCTTCAGAAGCTGTATATAAACGACTTCAAACAAAGCCATCTAGCGGCACAAAATAATATGACACTTCATTCATTCATTATCTTGCGCTTTATCCTCAATTAGGGTCGCGGGAGGGGGGGGGCACTTTTGAACACTGGGCAGGTACACCTAGGACAGGGCGCCAATCCGCCGCTGGGAACTCACTCACACAGTGACACACAAACACTTGATATGGGGCAATTAAGAGCATTCAATTGACCTTGAATCCATGTTTTTGGACTGTGGAAGGAAACCAGAGAGCCCGAGGGAAACCCGCTGGGACACAGGAAACATGGAAACTTCACCCAGACTGAGATTCAAACCTGGATCCCCAGCGCTGAGAGGCAAAGAGACGTGCTAATCGCTACACCATACTCCTATGTACCAAGTTCAAATGAATTAAAGAATTATTATACCAACATTATATTGACACCCGGACAACTGAAATAGTCAAATGTCTCCAAAAGCTATCAGCAATACTCTTCTTTTAAATTTGGTCTTACCTTTTTAGTATAACTTACATATATTTTATTGAGATAAGGGCTGGTGAATTTAGAGGTAAAGTCAAAGACTGAAACTCTGTTTTTTACAATGCTGCTGAACATATTTCCATGTGACTGCGTGCACCATCAGGATATCTGAGTGGGAAAAGAATGTTAATATTTGCTTTTGTGTGAATCCCCTTGTATAGCAGTAACGACAATGAAAAGATCCTGTTTAAAGTTGATCAATCTTGTTCACCATCCTGAAATTCAACCGTTTTCTGAACCTTTTTCATTTGGTGATGTAGGTGGGTTTTTAATATATACAAGTAACCATATACAACCTATGGCTTCTCATATGAAATGCTTACTTTAGGATCATTTGGAACATTTTCACCTGATTAGAATCAGGACACAGACTTGGACAGACCCCATTATACTTCTATTCTTATATAAGTATATTTATTTATTTATTTTCGTTTTCTTAGTATAAATGAAAATTTCTTTTGAGTTTAGGATTATATGTTGCCTCAGGCATCAGCTTCACTTCAGATTTAGTTTATGTAGAATCCTTGATATGAGTCAAAATTCATAGTTATATGAACACAAACTACGATATTATAAAAAATTCATAGTTGAAATACTGTTCAATGCTTACTGTAATGTGTTTTTCTTTTGCCAATCTATCACTGGGCACACTCACAGACACACAATATATGGGGCAATTTAGAGCTGTCAATTCACCTTAAATCCATGTTTTTGGATTGTGGGAGGAAACCAGAGGACCAGGTGAAAACCCACACGGACATGGGGAGAACATAGAAAGCTCAGATTGGGATTCAAACCTGAATCTCCAGTGCTGAGAGGTGAACGTACAAACCACTAAGCCACCGTGCCCCCCTGAAAATGATGAATTGTTTTATTTGTAAATGTGTGTGTAAAGAATGTTGTAAGGTTTCAGATGCTGGACACATTTAAATCATTCAGACTATAAAATGCCTTTTTACTAATGAATTTTGAACATAAGGTATGATATTTCTTTCTTAGTCACAATAAATATTTTCTACAAAATTGGAAGCTATTCAAAAAAAAAAAAAAAAAAGAGCAGTGGCAAGTAAAAAAAATAATCAATATAGTTGCCTGAAAGGATTGAATGTTAATTAAAAAAAACTTTTATAAAACCGTTTATTTAAACCGTATATAGTTAAAATATACAATTCAGCTCTCTTATTTCCTTTTGGCTGACATGCCATAGCAAAAACAGTTCTCCATCTTAATAAATCATACAAATTAATAGCAGCCCATCAGTGTTCTGTGAACTCAGTTTTAAACTAGACTACTTGACCCTAGTCTGAACATGTCGACACCTGACGCTTATGTTTGTAGGCATTATAGATATCTAAAAACATGTCTCTGCAGTGAATTTTAGCCTGTAGTTTGGAGCAGATGAGAAAAGAGCCAGCCATCTTGCGGTGCAATGAGTAAGTCTCCTCTGGAGGGGGTGTAAGCCGATGACGGAGCATTACTGGGATAAGATTGTGAATACGATATGTGGTGTTCTGAGTGCCAAAGTCAAAGGCATCTGAAGAGGCAAAAGCTTCCCCCAGTATCATCACAGCCTCAACGTGGGCATCTTGAAATGCCTAGAAGAAAGTATAATATGGTGCATGTGAGGGCCAAAGAAAAAAAAAAAAAACAATACAGACAGAATCAAGTATAGATCCCTAACATTTTACAATTCAAGTTTAAAATAACCATTTTAAAATGCAATACAATTTAAACATTACATATGACTATGACAGCCCTTAATCCTCAAAATAAATGCCCTAAAACATATTTAACTATTGTAAAAATATAATGACAAACATCAAATTTTGAACTTTTTAAAAACATGGGTATTCCATTGGAACAGTGCATAGCCTCAGTCTGTAAATGCTATTATTAACAATAAATTATATTATAATATATTATAACGTCATTATAATGAGTATCAGGCAAGTGCTGATTTGCAGACCATATTTTTATCCTTCAACTATTTAACCCAGTCTTCATGCTCATCCTCATAAACCCTTTTGTTAAAACTTTTAGAATGTCACTTTGCAAAAATTAACTTCTGTTGTATTGTATGTATACCCTGTATACATATAAATGTTATTTAAAATGTTAAAGTTAAAAAACTGGTTCTCGTTTTTTAGAACCAATGTTTTGTTTTCCTTGGTTAACTAATAGTCATTACTGCACCCTACATGTTCAATATGCGCACCTCATATTTAATGGTGCTTCTTTATTTAATTTGTTTTGAATTGTAAATTAAAATGACACATTTTCCCTTTTAATTTAGCAGTCTCCATCACTATTTGAGCAGTTTGAATTCCATATCATATCCTTAGCTATAGGGGAACATTATCAAGATCAAAGAACAGTGACAGCTCACTAAAGTAGCTGAATTTCAAGTCAAATATTTTCCTTGTTTCAAAACAATTAAGACATGCTACTAAAAAAGCTGATAAAATGACATGCAAGAAAAATTTAAACCTTGGTTTCATATCCAGAAAGAAACTTTAGGTCTTTGGATTTCTGCAGAACCGTCTCTCGATCGCCAATTGAAGCTGCATACACAACCTACGAGATTTTGCAGTACAAAGCAAATTAAGTTATTTTACAAGTTAAAATAATAAAAATAACAAATACCTAGACATAACATGAGTGATAAAACTTCATGGGTGCTTCATAAATTTTGGAATAAAATGGCTTATCTATCTTAAGAATCACAATTTTGTGTTTCTTCTTAAAATACATTAGGTAAATTGCCCTAAGATGGACTGGTGACATGTCTGTGATGTTGTGACATGTCTTTCTCTCAAAACGTTTTGTAATAGGTTACAGACCCAATTCATGACCATTATTAGTAAATAATAAGTCATGGGACATATAACAAAACACAACATTGCTATTCAAAGACTGATTCAGATAGTTTAACATTCAAATGTGAGATATGCCAGTATTTTTAGGAAGGTACTATTATTTTTATTATTAAAGGAATTTTTCAGGGTGAAGTTGGACCTTATCATCATCTTCATTTGGTAACATTACAAAAAAATAGCTATGGTTTGAAGTTCCCCACCATTCATAATTAAAACACGTTAATGTTTTGTACCTCTATGTAGTCATCAGTAAAGGACTTTGGGTATTCTCTGGAGGCTCCGAAATCCAACAAAAATATCTGTTTAAAAAAACAGATTAAGTGAATAATGAAACTTTCTAGAGTACAAGCAAGCATCTGCTTGCATTTGTTCACTAAAATTATTACAGTTGTTAAGAAATATGTTACAAATTTTATTATTCAACCAAGCCGCAAATACATAGTCCTAAAAAATATAAAATTATAGGGAACAGCAATGAATGTACTGCATGTCAAACTTTAGTCACGTTACATTTACTGACTGACTAGGAAATGTAGGTCAAATTTAAATAAGTAAAATTAAAGATAAAAATTAGATGGATAAATGTTGGAGAAAAGAATCTTGTATGCAATCTGCTGTCTAAACACTTATGAGGTTGCAGAGTTTAAAAGAGCAGGAGAAATAAAAGGATTAAACATTAAATCCACATTTCGTACCTTAATTACTTAATTAGTTAGTTTTGTAATGTTATAGGTTTGTAAATGTTAAGATATCATGACCACAATAAAATGTAAATGAGATAACTGAATTTCATCCATCCATCCATTATCTTCCGCTTGTCCGGGGTTCGGGTCGCGGGGGCAGCAACCGAAGTAGGGAGACCCAGACCTCCCTCGCCCCAGCCACCTCCACCAGCTCGACTGGGGGAAACCCGAGGCGTTCCCAGATCAGCTGAGAGATATAATCCCTCCAGCGTGTCCTGGGTCTTCCCCGGGGCCTCCTTCCAGCCGGACTTGCCTGGAACACCTCCCTAGGAAGGCGCCCAGGAGGCATCCTTACCAGATGCCCGAACCACCTCAACTGGCTCCTTTCGATGCGGAGGAGTAGCGGCTCCACTCTGAGTCTCTCTCGAATGACCGAGCTTCTCACCCTATCTCTAAGGGAGAGCCCAGCCACCCTGCGGAGAAAACCCATTTCGGCCGCTTGTATTCGCGATCTTGTTCTTTCGGTCATTACCCAAAGCTCATGACCATAGGTGAGGGTCGGAACGTAGATTGACTGGTAAATCGAGAGCCTTGCCTTGTGGCTCAGCTCCTTCTTTACCACAACAGACCAGTACAGGGTCCGCATCACTGCTG
>JAFMOD010001835.1:4242-54558 GCA_019802435.1 Corydoras maculifer
CTCCTGGCGAGACGCCACCGATGTTTCTTCTGACGTGCTGCCTCTTCTCAGGATCACGCTCATCCGTGAAGGACTTCGCGGACTCCACGGCACGCCCCCGCCTCACCAGCACTTCTCTCCGCTCGCCCGTTGCTCCGTGGCGAGCTGCGGCTTCCCGCCGCCTCTCGTGTGCTGAAGAGGACTGGACTTTGTGTTTATTTGTGTTTCCACTGTATTCCCGCCTGGAGGAAATAAACTCTTTTTTGGTTTACCTGAGCAAATACGCCTCCCTCCGTTCCTCCGGCTACGGGACGCTTATTTTGTGACAGTTTATAAGTTTTGCTTACGCATTTCCACATACATTATGATGAAGTAACAGAAACACAAGACATTAACAAATGTAATTCATGTGTGCACAAGTGTTTTAGTACTATGGCAGTTAGGGAGAAATAGAAAATAATGACATATTCAAATACACAACTGATCACTCCAGAGACTTGTTGGTCTTTCTACCTAGGTTTCTAAGGCATGGGTGCCCCCATCATGGGTCTCCAAACTTAGGATACACCAACATACTATGAACTAGTCTAAACCTACTGAGTTTGAGAGCTGTATGTCAAAACACTTGGTTTGTAGGCCACTGAAATGTCAGTTCAGTTTTTCCTATTTAAAAGCATTGTCTTACTGAACAAAGTAAAAGAGTCACTGTACTGCAGGGATTTGACCTAGGGTCTCCAAACTCAGGATACACCATCATACTATGAACTAGTCTAAACCCACTGAGTTTGAGAACTGTATGTCAAACACTTGATTTGTAGGCCACGGAAATGTTTGTTCAGTTTATTTAAAAGCATGCACATCTGTACTGTACTGTACATAGGGTATTTCCAACAAAGTAAGTGGCGATAAAATAAAATTTTAATCTGTAAATTTAAAAGAGATTAACTATGATAATGATATTTTTATTATTAGTAGCAGTAGTAGTAGTATTACTAATATTAATACTAATATGTACACTCATTTATTAATTAATGGCTTTTTTTTATGAAAAAAAAAAAAAAAAAAAACAAGACCAAAGTTAAAAAGACTTGTCTTAAAAGGAAATATTACATCGTACAATAGGGGGCACTAGATAGCGGACAAAAAGTAACGCACACTAAAACCGCATGGTGACCGCAGTACCCTGTGAAATTTAGGGGCGCAGAGACATACACACTCACACAGTTTTGTCTTGAAACCTGAAATTTTGGCAACTTTCTGAAATTTGCATGGGGTGTGGCTAACCTATTGGAGAGGCTAGACCCGTGGCGACCTCATTTTAAGTCGCCACGGGGATATAGATCGTCATCAGTCCGTGTCATCGGTCCAGACATTTACACCGAGTCATCACAGAGGAAGGTAAGAGATCTGCTTAAATACTACTTTAATGCTGCTTGGTGATTTGCATGTTCTCCTCTCAGCACTAGGGATTAGACCCTGCTCATCTGTAAATAATCTCGGTGTCATTATTGATTCAGATCTCTCCTTTACAGAGCACATTAGCAATATTACTATTTTTTCACCTTTGTAACATTTCAAATCTATGAAATATTTACGAAATATCCTCTCCCTCCAAATCTACGAAATATCCTCTCCCTCCAAAAAACTAATTCATGCTTTTATTACCTCAAAGTTAGATTATTGTAATTCACTTTTGACATGATGTTCTAATAAATCATTACAGAAATTACAACTTGTGCAAAATGCTGCCGCTAAAGTTTTAACTAAAACCAGAAAGTTTGATCATATCAGTCCTGTGTTATCAAAATTGCACTGGCTACCAGTTAAGTTTCGTATTGAGTACAAAATTTTATTGATAACATTTTACATAATCAGGCTCCACAGTATCTGAGTAAGCTGATTCAATCGTACAAGCCAACACGTGAGCTCCGATCTCAAGGTGCTGGTCTACTCTTAGCTCCTAGAATAAGTAAAATTACTGCTGGTGAAAGAGCGTTCTCCCACAAGGCTCCTCAACTTTGGAATAGCCTTCCAGTTACTGTTCGTGATTCTGAATCACTATTAATCTTTAAGAATAAATTAAAAACACATTTATTTAATCTTGCGTTTAATTAATCCTCTATAGATAAAGATGTAGATCTCAGGCTTGGCTGTGTTGGGGGGGTAATCTGTGATCAGTGTATGCTGGCGTTTTACCGCTTCACCCCCCCCCTCCCCCCACATTAACGATGGTTAATGGGGGGGGGGGGTGGCGCTGAAATGATGCTGTTCTGGGGCGCCATCTCAACTATGTAGAGTCTGCAGTATCTGCCTCTTTTAGTTATGCTGCTCTAGTCAGTGATGCCGGAGTCACATACTGCACTGTGTCAATAAATTACTTATTAATTAAATGTCGTGCTTTATTATTAGCTCTAACTGCCTTCCTTGTCTGTTTCTTTTGAGGTGTGACCAGCTTCCTGGAGATCTTCATCCATGGCTCTGCTGACGAATACTCGATGGAACCTAAATATCAATTGGACTGGCGGTCCTGCAGGACACCCTTAATGGAGTCACATATAGTTTTCCAGTTTTTAGTTTTTCCATTTGTTTAATATCTGTACATAGCTGTCCTACATTGTTGTTGCTGCCTGGCCGCTCAAGGAGGATGAGTCCCCCACTGAGTCTTGGTCCTCCCAAGGTTTCTTCCTTGAATAACAACATAAAAGGGAGTTTTTTCTTGCCACTGTCGCTTTGGCTTGCTCTTTGAGGGTTTAAAGGCTTTTCATTCTGTATAGCTGCTTTGTGACAATGTCATTCATTCATTATCTCCCGCTTATCCTCTATTAGGGTCGCGGTGGTGTTCCCCATGCCCATCCAGGGGAGAACGTCTTGGGCGCTGGGCAGATAGACCCAGGACAGGGCGCCAATCAATCGCTGGGCACACACTCACTCACACAGACACACTCTAAATGGGGCAATTTTGAGAATTCAATTAACTTGATCCATGTTTTTGGACTGTGGGAGGAAACCGGAGAACCCGGAGGAAACCCACGCAGACACAGGGAGAACATGGAAACTCCACCCAGATGGGGATTCGAACCGGGAATCCCTAGCGCTGAGAGGCCACCGTGCCACTTGTGACAATGTACTGTTGTAAAAAGCGCTATATAAATAAATACCTTGAACTTGATTCCCGGTTCGAATCCCAATCTGGGTGGAGTTTCCATGTTCTCCCCGTGTCCGCGTGGGTTTCCTCCGGGTTCTTCGGTATTCAGTGCTGCGCCCCCCCCCCCCTTTTTTTCTTTCTACAACAGGTATTTAAAGAGATAGTTTCAGTAGTTTCTTAAAACTGTTTAGTGATTCTGCCTTACGGACAGAGTTGGGAGGAACATTCCACCATTTTGCAGTGGTGAACGCCACGGAGGGCGAATTAGCTCCTCGGTGAGGTGAAATCGCCAGGCGGCAATAATCACTGGAGCGAAGTGAACGAGTCGGAGTGTATTTTGAAAAGATAGAGTGAAGGTAGGAGGGGGAAGATCCAGAAATGCTTCTGTATTCCAGAGTCAATGACTCTGAATGCGAGCAGCTACAGGGAGCCAATGGAGGGAAATGGAGTAATGGAGTGACATGAGTTCGCTTGGGCTGGTTAAACACAAGTCGGGCTGCAGAAGTTGATTGAATTCTCCAAATTGCCCCAATTGCCATTTTCACAGAAATTGCAGCAAATAGCATGGCGAAAACTTGGTTTTAGTACACCCAAACAACCAAACACAGTGGAAGGGCAATGGTTACTTGTCAAATCATGCAAAGGCATTTTGAGTTTGACATTGCAAAAAAATATTTATTCTCCCACTCTAAATCAAAGTGGTATTTTAGTTATTTTGGAGCGAAGTCCTTCACTCGTCTTGTCAGTCAAATTAAGTGCAAAAACACAAACAGAAACTATCTAATGTAGATGATTCGCGAGGCAGTGCTTTGGATTTAAGGGGTGGCCACGTGCCGGTTTTGGGAACAGTGAGAGAGATGGCGATTTCAGATTTCAGAGATCGCGATTCGGAATGAATCACATTGTGTGTTAAAATGCGTGCGTGCAAGTGTATAAGTGCTTCCGATATTGTGCTGTAAAAAAAGCGCTGATACGTGATTTTTTTTTCAAACCTCCATCGCGATCGACCTGACAACCGGTCGATTGCGATCGACGTATTGAGCACCCCTGCCTAAGGGGTACACACCAACGGAATTGTTAAGTGTCAGTCGGGTTAGGTTATCAGACCACAGCGCTGGGAACAAAAATGAGGAACAAACAACTAGCAGTGAGGTTTATTACAACAAATTGTTCAACGAAAGAGAGGGCAGTCCTCTCTTTTTACAGACACGGTCCTGCCCTGTGCGCGCAAGCAACTATTCTACCCTATAAGGAGTTGTTCTCCAGTTATTGCAGATCCTGAGGCAAGAAGAGAAAACAGGAACAAGATGTGTAGAAAGAAGAGGCGCCTCCTTCCTGTTGGCAAGAAAACAGAAACACACAAAAAAAGCAGAACATCCAAAATCTTGCACATAAAAAAACTACTATGTTCATTCAGTAATTATGCGTAAGCTAAAATGTAATTAAGATCCTTCAGGAAGTCATCGAGGAACTGACAGTGTACCTTATGTTTTTGGCTGTGTTTCACGAGCGCACACAGTTATAGTGTACAGACCTTGATTTTGTTTTAGAAAATGGTGATCGGTTGTATAATTTTGTTAGATGCAAGTTTGTTAATGACGGTAAATTTGTACACGATTTCCTGGCTTTTGATGAACTACCAGGTAAGTTTGCAGTACAGGAGCACACCTACAGCGTTACAAAACATCTGTCATGGTATGGGTATTTGAGGAGTCAAGGCCCTGACGGTGCAGAGGATTTTCACTCTCAGATAGGATACAGTGCCTCGTGTCAGAGGTGAAGTACGCCCTCCTCACACTGTCCAGCTTCACCATCTCTTTGTTCCGGCACCAATAAGGAGGATATTGTTTTTTTAATCCTTATTGTAGGACGCCTGATGGCTTGCCCTGCATGGCTGAATATGGTACTGCTGTCATGATCACCTTTGGAAACTTTAGTGACATGTCTGAACGGCTTCTCCAATTTTATAATGTACTGCAATCACCTCATGATTGTATAAGTTCATGCCAGTTTCGATTGCTTTGGAAATAGGCACTGAATTGGGAAGCTGTTCCACAGACCATCACCCAGCTCACAAGGAGGTCACCATATCAGCCCCTGTGTGTAGCACCTTGAACTCGGGACCAGCAACAACACTACAACCATCAGCTTTTCTGAAACCACCACTGCTTGCAAAAGGAACAATGATCGGAGGCGATGAAAAGTCTTGTCCAAAGAATAGTCCCAAATACCAAAACATCATAACTATTATGAGAAGCACAAAACAGAGCTGTTCAAACATGCAAGAAAAAAAATACAGGACTTGTTCTCAATATAAGAAATCCTCTATGAAGAACCGCTATTTCCAGGATGAAGATTTTCGACTACGACAGAAGACTTACATAACTAGGCGTTATGTACAGGATCCCGCATTTCAAGCAAGACAGAAATCCTACATAACTAGGAGTTATGTGGAAGATGCTGCATTTTGAATAAGACAAAATTCCTACATGCAAGATTATTATGCATGTAATTCTGTTTACGAACAAAGGAAAAGGCAAAGTTTGTTAGAGATGAAGTAAGTAGGAACCAGGTTTTAAACACAAAGCACAAGGATGCAGGATAGAAGGTAAGGCATTTTATTTAAACAAGGCAGTAGTGCATGTTGGTAGGCAATGGCAGTAATGAATCGACAGATGAAGTGCGATGAGTTCAGGAAGTTGGACCAGGAGAGCGATGAGGAGCAACTGCGAGACAAGGAGAAGGCACACGGTAAGTAGCATGTAAGCACAGCAAATAACAGAGGACCTTGGAATGGCAAACACAGAGTCAGAGAGACGAGGAGGAGCAGGCTCTGACAGTACCCCCACCTCAACTGGTGCCTCTTGGCACCCTTCCAGGTTTATCAGGGTGTCTGGGATGGAACTCATGAATGAGGGCAGGGTCCAGAATGGCAGCGCCTGGAACCCAGGAGTGTTCTTCGGGACCATATCCTTGCCAGTCTACTAGATTCTGGGTTCCACGGCCGCGTTGACGAGAGTCCAAAAGCCGGTGTACAGTGAAGGCCGGTTGGCCATCAATGATCCGGGCAGGTGGAGGGGGTCTGGTCGGAGGGTTTAGAATGGACTGATGGACCAGCTGGGAAACATGAAATGTTGGGTTGATGCGCATGTGGCGTGGGAGTTCAAGGTGGATGGCGGAAGGATTGATGATCTTGGAACCAATTGATGACGTAGGGACCAATTAATCGAGGAGCCAGTTTGCGGGACGTGACATGTAGCGGAATGTTGAGGGCTGAAAGCCAGACAGACTGACCAGGACGGTAGTTGGGGCAGGGTTGGCAACTTTGATTGGCTAAGCGTTCAGTAACAAACGCCTGGCATGGGTGCCAAAAACATCACATATGGTAAATCATTTGTATTTCCTATTTGAAATATCATTCCTTTTCCATACAACTTTTTTGCATTAAATATTTCCAACATTAAATTCAACATCTACCCATTAAATTTATTTACATTAAGATTACTGCACAATTTGGTGCGTTTAATTATTCATTCATTCATTATCTCCCGCTTTTGTCCTCTATTAGGGTCGTGGTGGGGTTCCCCATGCCCATCCAGGGGAGAACGTTTCGGGCGCTGGGCAGATAGACCCAGGACAGGGCGCCAATCCATCGCTGGGCACACACTCACTCACACACACACTCTTTATGGGGCAATTTGGAGAACTCAATTGACTTGATCCATGCTTTTGGACTGTGGGAGGAAACCGGAGAACCCGGAGCAAACCCACGCGGACACGGGGAGAACATGGAAACTCCACCCAGATGGGGATTCGAACCGGGAATCCCTAGAGCTGAGAGGCGAATGTGCTAACCACTAAGCCACCGTGCTGCCGCGTTTAATTATTGATTTTTTAATGTTCTACCTCCAATATTAGTTACCACAGGTTGTTTATTAATATGAGTATTTACTATCACAGAATATCCTATTGTTTTCATAGCAGAGGACAATTATACTTTTAAATGTTTATTTGAACATGAAACTGTTTCCCCAGTATCAACCAATAATGTAGTCTTTTGTCCTCCATGGTGCAGCAAACTCTGCAGTGGCTCTATTTTTTGAGGTATTACCGATTCTGCACCCTGATATTCTGGGCTCAATAATAATTTTGATGCCACTGTGCTAGCATCTGTGAGTGATTTGGAACTACTGGTGCCTGAGTTTGTTGTACTGGTTGTTACTATTGACATTGTACATTGATACAAAGGTCTGCCTGGTGTTATCTGGTGGTGGGGGGGGTTGTACCCAAGAGAAATACCAGTGGGGCCAGTCGGATACAGATTTGGGGCCTGGGTGTTTATGTGCGTGTGTATGTATGCATGTGTGTGCACGTGCCGATGTCCGTGAGTGGTTGAGTGAGTGAGGGAATGTGTGTGTATGTGGGTGAATTAGCGGGTGTGTGTGAATGTGTGGATCTAAACATGCCAATTGATGTCTATTGTTGTTGTCTGTATGCATGTAGGTATGTTTCTGTTGTGTTTGTGGCGAGCCCGGAGCCAGCTTTCCTCGCTCTGTGGTGGGGTGTGTGGGGCTGGGGTGCCTAATGAGCCGGATGGGTGCTGTTATTCAGTGCTCATGTTACATCGGTCCCCCCAATTTTATTTGCACTGTAGCTTTCAGACACACTTCCACTTTGCACATTCACTGCAACACGTTGGGTGGGAGGAGGGGGAGGGCGGGTCCTCACACGCCTGGCCCTGTGCGCCCTACCTGGGGTGAGGACTGGCTGGCTGCCTCGCTGGGACACTGCAGGCCCAATGCTGGTGTCCCCTGGCTCACGGCAGTTGTCCTCATTTGTTAAATGTGTGTGCATGAGTGTGAGATTGGTGTGCACAATTGTCGTGTGCAATTGGGATGAATGAGCATGTATGAATGGGCACTTGTGTGAATGTGAGAGTGTGGACAACGGGTCCTGGATCTGTGGCCTGATGAGCTCGTCACTTTCAGGGATGCTGGGAGTCGCTGTCACCAACCCCTGGGGGTGCGTGCCTGTGTGTCTGGCTGGGTGTCTTGGCGTGGGGTCTGACCTGTTCCCTTGGTGGTGATGTCCTGGGGTGGTTTGGCCTCCTTGGTGTGGGGGGGGGCTCTGCTGGGGGTCGGGTCGCTTGCGGGTGCTGGGGCCTTGGGGGGGCGCATGCTCGCCTCTGGCTCTCAGGGTTCCTGCCCCCTGTCCATCCTTCCTCCTCTGCGGTGCATGTGCGGTGGCCATCGGGTTGTGTGATCTCTGGTCATCAGGTTCCCATTGGCCTCGGGTGGTCTGGGTCCCCCGGTCTTTCCCTATCCGTCACTGGGCCATGGGAGCATGGTCGCGCTTTCTTGCCCTCATCTTGAATGTATTCCATAACAGGGACTCATACATCGCGCATAGAAAGTCACACACAATTTCTAGCGGTATTGGGATGTGTGTGTGTGTGTGTGTGTGTGTGTGTGTGTCTGGGGGCGTGTGTGTTTAGGTTTGTATATAGGCATGTATGTGTATATAACTGTGTATATATGTACAGTATATATATATATATATATATATATATATATATATATATATATATATATATATATATTTTTTTTTTTTTTTCTTTTTTCCATCTCTTTTCTTTTTTTTTTTAAGGTTGTTTCTTCCCCCCCCTCTCTCCTTTTCCTCATCTTTTTTCCCCTGTCATGCAGTGGCCGAGTGATTCAAATCAGTCAAATAAAGGCACAATTAACAGGAATACAATAATCTGTAGAACTGTTCTGTAAAAATGTACAAGCAAACATGTATGGTACATCAGTGCAGTCAGATTACCATTCAGATTGCAAAAGCTACCAGACATTCATTCATTCATTATCTCCCGCTTATCCTCTATTAGGGTCGCGGTGGGGTTCCCCATGCCCATCCAGGGGAGAACGTCTCGGGCGCTGAGAAGATAGATCCAGGACAGGGCGCCAATCCATCGCTGGGCACACACTCACTCACACAGACACACTCTATATGGGGCAATTTTGAAAATTTAATTAACTTGATCCATGCTTTTGGACTGTGGGAGGAAACCGGAGAACCCGGAGGAAACCCTCGCAGACACGGGGAGAACATGGAAACTTCACCCAGATGGGGATTCGAACCGGGAATTCCTAGCGCTGAGAGGCGAACGTGCTAACCACTAAGCCACCGTGCCGCAGGCTACCAGACATGACAGGTTAAAAAAAAAAAAAAAAAAAGTTACAGCTTTAGTTTAAATGTTTCAATATAGTATATTAAAAATAAAACATTTATGTATATTTTGAAGTGAATATATTAAGATGTATTTACTGAGATGAGTTACATTGTATTTGCCAACATTAGCTTTGCTCTCCTGCTGTGAAGCAGATATGCAGACTTCAGACATCTTTACCAACTGCATCTGGTGTAAGTGATAAATTATTAGTCTTGCAAAAATTAAATCAACATGGTTTAAGCACAATCATGTAGTTACATTACTGCATAAACGCTTACTTTATTTTCCTTTTAGGTGGCTTTAGTGAATTATTCTCAGCTTCTGACTGTAGATCGGTCTGTTGCTCAGCAAGTGGAAGCTTACTTCATGCTTCATTGTAATTATCTGTCAAGGGCAGACAAAAACATATTGTATTTTAATGATTTTTTTTTTTTTTTAGATTTTTAAGAATGATCAATTTGCTATTAAAGCACATGTGTAGTTACACATACTTGCTGTATATAACACCTTAATGTTGAATGGGATCCAGTTGTCATGAGGCTGCTCCTGCATTTTGGTTGCCTTCTGAACACCTTCAATCTTATATGGAGGCCAGAGACAAACACCATCCTTCACCCAGAGGGCAGGGACAACTTCTACTTCTTCTGTATCCACAAAGCTTACTGTTTGGTACATATTTCTTGTGCTAACAAATGGGGAAGAAACATACTTCCTGTCCTAATACTGCAAATGCAGAAGGGGAAAACAACAAACCTACCATGAACCGCAAGTGGCATCCTAAAATATTTGGTCACATGTACATCATTCTCAAGCCTTCCATGTTTGAGATCTGAGGACAAATGTGAAACAAAAAAAACTCCTAATTCACAAGAATCAACTGGGTAATCAAAAAAAATGTCCCTTTTCTGCTGTATTCCTTATAAATAATGTACACGCTGTCTTGATAAAGAACTATGTTTTGTACTAAAACAACTGCATTTTTAAGCTCAATGCAGTTATCTCCTTCGGATGTCCTGATAATAACACCATAAGTAACTAATTCTCTAAACTGAGACACTTTTCCTGTAAACAACTGTGGCACTGGCCCATCTCTGTACTCCAAGTTAGTCTGAGATTGGTGGTTGTCTGAGATTGGTTGTTTCACTGATGCTTTTCAGATTTATGCTTTCCTTTTCAGAAACCCTGCGAATGATTTGAGTTAAAGGGCTGTGTGGTTTTCTGACCATGTTCTTCAATTTCTGTAGATAATTTTGAAATGGGAATCCAGAAATAAGGTCCAAGTGTCCATGAAGCTCAACATCATCACTGAGGTGAATTAATCTGTGTACATTGTACACTACAAACTCAGGACCATATAACTGACTGAAGTGCTCAACAAATGAGACAAGCAATGTGTTGGCAAAGTCATTCAATATAAAACAAAATGATGGATTTGCCAAAATGCTAATAGCAACTGATAATAACATAAAAATGCTATACACTTCATCAGCCAACACACCTCGAAGAACAACTGGACCAGTATACAGAAGAAACTGTCTCAGTTCTGTTGCTTTCCATTTGAATCTTTCTAAAACACTCCTTGGTTTTCTTGCAAATTCAACAGGGATAAAACTTTTCAAAGCCAATAATCTCTCAGAAACTGTACTACTATCATATATGGGCATACGACACCGTAGAGTCCCGAGCACTGCCCATCCAAAGATCCAAACATTTTCGGACCACGCCAAGACATACCAAGTGCATATAATCATGCGGAAAACAACTAACCATGCCAATATCTATTTCCAAAAAAGTTGAGCGCTCTAAATGATGGTCTTCATCAGCATTCATCCTAAAAGATTCATCAGTCCTACATGCAGCATGATTCTCAGGAAAGGTCATGCGATGATTTATGTAAACACCTGTCTGAACACACTTGTCACATCCAGAATAACCAGTGTGCGATTTGACACATTTAATGAAAGCTCTTGCTGGAGCATCACACATAACTGAGGCTACATTCACAAAAGAAAAATAAAAAAAACTTTCCACCTATGGTAAACCCGTCACTCAGGGTTTTTAACTCTTTTAAAAGAGCATTAAGGTACTCTACCAATGAAGTTGGTTTTGATAGACCAAAGAATATGGCAATTAATACTGGTCCTTTGGTAGCATACTCCTGCAATATGCCCAGGACTGGCCAAAGCTAAACTGAGGAAATTTTAAACAATGGCAGACCATCAAAATTTAGTTGCAATTTAAATGTACAGTGCCTGGCAAAAGTATTCACCCCCTTGGATTTTTCCCTATTTTACTACATTACAACCTGTATGTTTTTTTCAATCTGAATTGAATGTGATGCATCTGCACAGAATAGTCTATGTTTTAGAAGTGAAATGAGAAAAAAATATATGTATATAAAGAATATGAAAATAAAAAACTGAAAACTGGCATGTACATATGTATTCACCCCCTTTGTTATGAAGCCCCTAAAAAGTTCTAGTGCAACCAATTACCTTCAGAAGTCACATGCTTAGTGAAATGAAGGCCACCTGTGTGCAATCTAAGTGTCACATGACACACCTTTTCTGAAAGGCCCCAGAGGCTGCAACACCATTAAGCTAACCAAACAACACCATGAAGACCAACCCCCCCCCCCCCCCCCCCCCCCCCCCCCCCCCCCCCCCCCCCCCCCCCCCCCCCCCCCCCCCCCCCCCCCCCCCCCCCCCCCCCCCCCCCCCCCCCCCCCAGGATACACCAACATACTATGAACTAGTCTAAACCTACTGAATTTGAGAGCTGTATGTCAAAACACTTGGTTTGTAGGCCACTGAAATGTCAGTTCAGTTTTTCCTATTTAAAAGCATTGTCTTACTGAACAAAGTAAAAGAGTCACTGTACTGCAGGGATTTGACCTAGGGTCTCCAAACTCAGGATACACCATCATACTATGAACTAGTCTAAACCTACTGAGTTTGAGAACTGTATGTCAAACACTTGATTTGTAGGCCACGGAAATGTTCAGTTTATTTAAAAGCATGCACATCTGTACTGTACTGTACATAGGGTATTTCCAACAAAGTAAGTGGCGATAAAATAAAATTTTAATCTGTAAATTTAAAAGAGATTAACTATGATAATGATATTTTTATTATTAGTAGCAGTAGTAGTAGTATTACTAATATTAATACTAATATGTACACTCATTTATTAATTAATGTCTTTTTTTATCAAAAAAAAAAAAAACAAGACCAAAGTTAAAAAGACTTGTCTTAAAAGGAAATATTACATCGTACAATTGGGGGCACTAGATAGCGGACAAAAAGTAACGCACACTAAAACCGCATGGTGACCGCAGTACCCTGTGAAATCTAGGGGCGCAGAGACATACACACTAACACAGTTTTGTCTTGAAACCTGAAATTTTGGCAACTTTCTGAAATTTGCATGGGGTGTGGCTAACCTATTGGAGAGGCTAGACCCGTGGCGACCTCATTTTAAGTCGCCACGGGGATATAGATCGTCATCAGTCCGTGTCATCGGTCCAGACATTTACACCGAGTCATCACAGAGGAAGGTAAGAGATCTGCTTAAATACTACTTTAATGCTGCTTGGTGATTTGCATGTTCTCCTCTCAGCACTAGGGATTAGACCCTGCTCATCTGTAAATAATCTTGGTGTCATTATTGATTCAGATCTCTCCTTTACAGAGCACATTAGCAATATTACTATTTTTTCACCTTCGTAACATTTCAAATCTATGAAATATCTACGAAATATCCTTTCCACTCCAAATCTACGAAATATCCTCTCCCTCCAAAAAACTAATTCATGCTATTATTACCTCAAAGTTAGATTATTGTAATTCACTTTTGACATGATGTTCTAATAAATCATTACAGAAATTACAACTTGTGCAAAATGCTGCCGCTAAAGTTTTAACTAAAACCAGAAAGTTTGATCATATCAGTCCTGTGTTATCAAAATTGCACTGGCTACCAGTTAAGTTTCGTATTGAGTACAAAATTTTATTGATAACATTCTACATAATCAGGCTCCACAGTATCTGAGTAAGGTGATTCAATCGTACAAGCCAACACGTGAGCTCCGATCTCAAGGTGCTGGTCTACTCTTAGCTCCTAGAATAAGTAAAATTACTGCTGGTGGAAGAGCGTTCTCCCACAAGGCTCCTCAACTTTGGAATAGCCTTCCAGTTACTGTTCGTGATTCTGAATCACTATTAATCTTTAAGAATAAATTAAAAACACATTTATTTAATCTTGCGTTTAATTAATCCTCTATAGATAAAGATGTAGATCTCAGGCTTGGCTGTGTTGGGGGGGGTAATCTGTGATCAGTGTATGCTGGCGTTTTACCGCTTCACCCACCTCATCGTTAATGGGGGGGGGGGGGTGGCGCTGAAATGATGCTGTTCTGGGGCGCCATCTCAACTATGTAGAGTCTGCAGTATCTGCCTCTTTTAGTTATGCTGCTCTAGTCAGTGATGCCGGAGTCACATACTGCACTGTGTCAATAAATTACTTATTAATTAAATGTCGTGCTTTATTATTAGCTCTAACTGCCTTCCTTGTCTGTTTCTTTTGAGGTGTGACCGGCTTCCTGGAGATCTTCATCCATGGCTCTGCTGACGAATACTCGATGGAACCTAAATATCAATTGGACTGGCGGTCCTGCAGGACACCCTTAATGGAGTCACATATAGTTTTCCAGTTTTTAGTTTTTCCATTTGTTTAATATATGTACATAGCTGTCCTACATTGTTGTTGCTGCCTGGCCGCTCAAGGAGGATGAGTCCCCCACTGAGTCTTGGTCCTCCCAAGGTTTCTTCCTTGAATAACAACATAAAAGGGAGTTTTTTCTTGCCACTGTCGCTTTGGCTTGCTCTTTGAGGGTTTAAAGGTTTTTCATTCTGTATAGCTGCTTTGTGACAATGTCATTCATTCATTATCTCCCGCTTATCCTCTATTAGGGTCGTGGTGGTGTTCCCCATGCCCATCCAGGGGAGAACGTCTCGGGCGCTGGGCAGATAGACCCAGGACAGGGCGCCAATCCATCGCTGGGCACACACTCACTCACACAGACAGACTCTAAATGGGGCAATTTTGAGAATTCAATTAACTTGATCCATGTTTTTGGACTGTGGGAGGAAACCGGAGAACCCGGAGGAAACCCACGCAGACACAGGGAGAACATGGAAACTCCACCCAGATGGGGATTCGAACCGGGAATCCCTAGCGCTGAGAGGCCACCGTGCCACTTGTGACAATGTACTGTTGTAAAAAGCGCTATATAAATAAATAACTTGAACTTGATTCCCGGTTCGAATCCCAATCTGGGTGGAGTTTCCATGTTCTCCCCGTGTCCGCGTGGGTTTCCTCCGGGTTCTTCGGTATTCGGTGCTGCGCCCCCCCCCCCTTTTTTTCTTTCTACAACAGGTATTTAAAGAGATAGTTTCAGTACTTTCAGTAGTTTCTTAAAACTGTTTAGTGATTCTGCCTTACGGACAGAGTTGGGAGGAACATTCCACCATTTTGCAGTGGTGAACGCCACGGAGGGCGAATTAGCTCCTCGGTGAGGTGGAATCGCCAGGCGGCAATCATCACTGGAGCGAAGTGAACGAGTCGGAGTGTATTTTGAAAAGATAGAGTGAAGGTAGGAGGGGGAAGATCCAGAAATGCTTCTGTATTCCAGAGTCAATGAGTCTGAATGCGAGCAGCTACAGGGAGCCAATGGAGAGAAATGAGTAATGGAGTGACATGAGTTCGCTTGGGCTGGTTAAACACAAGTCGGGCTGCAGAAGTTGATTGAATTCTCCAAATTGCCCCAATTGCCATTTTCACAGAAATTGCAGCAAATAGCATGGCGAAAACTTGGTTTTAGTACACCCAAACAACCAAACACAGTGGAAGGGCAATGGTTACTTGTCAAATCATGCAAAGGCATTTTGAGTTTGACATTGCAAAAAAATATTTATTTTCCCACTCTAAATCAAAGTGGTATTTTAGTTATTTTGGAGCGAAGTCCTTCACTCGTCTTGTCAGTCAAATTAAGTGCAAAAACACAAACAGAAACTATCTAATGTAGATGATTCGCGAGGCAGTGCTTTGGATTTAAGGGGTGGCCACGTGCCGGTTTTGGGAACAGTGAGAGAGACGTGGGGCAGAACGCTCGATTTCAGAGATCGCGATTCGGAATGAATCACATTGTGTGTTAAAATGCGTGCGTGCAAGTGTATAAGTGCTTCCGATATTGTGCTGTAAAAAAGCGCTGATACGTGATTTTTTTTTCAAACCTCCATCGCGATCGACCTGACAACCGGTCGATTGCGATCGACGTATTGAGCACCCCTGCCTAAGGGGTACACACCAGCGGAATTGTTAAGTGTCAGTCGGGTTAGGTTATCAGACCACAGCGCTGGGAACAAAAATGAGGAACAAACAACTAGCAGTGAGGTTTATTACAACCAATTGTTCAACGAAAGAGAGGGCAGTCCTCTCTTTTTACAGACACGGTCCTGCCCTGTGCGCGCAAGCAACTATTCTACCCTATAAGGAGTTGTTCTCCAGTTATTGCAGATCCTGAGGCAAGAAGAGAAAACAGGAACAAGATGTGTAGAAAGAAGAGGCGCCTCCTTCCTGTTGGCAAGAAAACAGAAACACACAAAAAAAGCAGAACATCCAAAATCTTGCACATAAAAAAACTACTATGTTCATTCAGTAATTATGCGTAAGCTAAAATGTAATTAAGATCCTTCAGGAAGTCATCGAGGAACTGACAGTGTACCTTATGTTTTTGGCTGTGTTTCACGAGCGCACACAGTTACAGTGTACAGACCTTGATTTTGTTTTAGAAAATGGTGATCGGTTGTATAATTTTGTTAGATGCAAGTTTGTTAATGACGGTAAATTTGTACACGATTTCCTGGCTTTTGATGAACTACCAGGTAAGTTTGCAGTACAGGAGCACACCTACAGTGTTACAAAACATCTGTCATGGTATGGGTATTTGAGGAGTCAAGGCCCTGACGGTGCAGAGGATTTTCACTCTCAGATAGGATACAGTGCCTCGTGTCAGAGGTGAAGTACGCCCTCCTCACACTGTCCAGCTTCACCATCTCTTTGTTCCGGCACCAATAAGGAGGATATTGTTTTTTTAATCCTCATTGTAGGACGCCTGATGACTTGCCCTGCATGGCTGAATATGGTACTGCTGTCATGATCACCTTTGGAAACTTTAGTGACATGTCTGAACGGCTTCTCCAATTTTATAATGTACTGCAATCACCTCATGATTGTATAAGTTCATGCCAGTTTCGATTGCTTTGAAAATAGGCACTGAATTGGGAAGCTGTTCCACAGACCATCACCCAGCTCACAAGGAGGTCACCATATCAGCCCCTGTGTGTAGCACCTTGAACTCGGGACCAGCAACAACACTACAACCATCAGCTTTTCTGAAACCACCACTGCTTGCAAAAGGAACAATGATCGGAGGCGATGAAAAGTCTTGTCCAAAGAATAGTCCCAAATACCAAAACATCATAACTATTATGAGAAGCACAAAACAGAGCTGTTCAAACATGCAAGAAAAAAAATACAGGACTTGTTCTCAATATAAGAAATCCTCTATGAAGAACCGCTATTTCCAGGATGAAGATTTTCGACTACGACAGAAGACCTACATAACTAGGCGTTATGTACAGGATCCCGCATTTCAAGCAAGACAGAAATCCTACATAACTAGGAGTTATGTGGAAGATGCTGCATTTTGAATAAGACAAAATTCCTACATGCAAGATTATTATGCATGTAATTCTGTTTACGAAGAAAGGAAAAGGCAAAGTTTGTTAGAGATGAAGTAAGTAGGAACCAGGTTTTAAACACAAAGCACAAGGATGCAGGATAGAAGGTAAGGCATTTTATTTAAACAAGGCAGTAGGGCATGTTGGTAGGCAATGGCAGTAATGAATCGACAGATGAAGTGCGATGAGTTCAGGAAGTTGGACCAGGAGAGCGATGAGGAGCAACTGCGAGACAAGGAGAAGGCACACGGTAAGTAGCATGTAAGCACAGCAAATAACAGAGGACCTTGGAATGGCAAACACAGCGTGGCTTAGAAAACCAATTCTCTGGAATTCGCCAGGAGATTGTCTGCAGGTGAGGGTAATGAGGAGGTGGAGTCAGAGAGACGAGGAGGAGCAGGCTCTGACAGTACCCCCACCTCAACTGGTGCCTCTTGGCACCCTTCCAGGTTTATCAGGGTGTCTGCGATGGAACTCATGAATGAGGGCAGGGTCCAGAATGGCAGCGCGTGGAACCCAGGAGTGTTCTTCGGGACCATATCCTTGCCAGTCTACTAGATTCTGGGTTCCACGGCCGCATTGACGAGAGTCCAAAAGCCGGTGTACAGTGAAGGCCGGTTGGCCATCAATGATCCGGGCAGGTGGAGGGGGTCTGGTCGGAGGGTTTAGAATGGACTGATGGACCAGCTGGGAAACATGAAATGTTGGGTTGATGCGCATGTGGCGTGGGAGTTCAAGGTGGATGGCGGAAGGATTGATGATCTTGGAACCAATTGATGACGTAGGGACCAATTAATCGAGGAGCCAGTTTGCGGGACGTGACATGTAGCGGAATGTTGAGGGCTGAAAGCCAGACAGACTGACCAGGACGGTAGTTGGGGCAGGGTTGGCAACTTTGATTGGCTAAGCGTTCAGTAACAAATTGGGCTTTGAGGAGGGCTTCTTTGGTGGATTCCGGCGACAGCGACGAATGTGGAGAGTGACAGAGGGAACCGCCAGATCAAGCTCTTCTTCAGAAAAAAAGTGGTGGCTAGTAGCCCAGGGAGGCCTCGAAAGGAGATTTGCCAGAGGAGGAACAGTTGAGAGAGTTTAGGGCATATTCCCCAAGGCCAGGTGCGTGTGCTCCAACGGTCAGGATTTGATGCAGCAGAGGCTTGTCCGTTGGATTCCGGGTGGAAACCAGAGGTGAGGATGACAGTGGTCCCTAGGGCAGCACAAAATGTTCGCCATACCTGGGAGATGAACTGAGGGCCTCTGTCAGAGACGATGTCCGTGGGAATGCCGTGTATCTTGAAAACCTGAACATAATCTCAGAAGTTTCCATGGCTGAGGGGAGTTTGGGTAGCGCGTCATACCATCTTAGAGAAACGGTCCACCACAGTCAGGATCACGGTCATGCCTCTAGATTCAGGTAGGCCAGTGATAAAATCCAGGGCTATATGAGACTAGGGGCTCCACAAGAACGGCAAGGGGTTGTAAAAGGCCATCTGGTCTCTGATGGGAGTGTGTTCCCCAAGCACAGGTGGAACAGGCCGCTATAAACTCCCGGGCATCAGCCGCAAGGGAAGGCCACCAGAAGAATCTTTGGAGCAGGGAAATTGTCCGGTTCTGACCTGGGTGACATGATAACCAGGATTCATGTGCCCTTTTAAGGACATCTGGTCGGACAGTGGTTGGAACAAACAGGAGTTTGGATTGTTCGCGTCTGGGGTCCGGATTGGGGCCTCCTTGATGAGTTGCCTAATTTCCCAGGAGAGAAAGGCAAGGACTTTGTTTCCTGGCAGAACAAGGTCAACAGTTGACAGTGCATCTTCCCTCCCAGAGTGTGGTCGGGATAGGGCATCAGGTTTGGTGTTCCGTGTACCAGGGGGGTAGGTTACCGTTAAGTTAAATCGGCTGAAAAACAAGGCCCAATGTGCCAGATGGGGGTTCAGACGTTTAGCTGTTTGGACGTATGACATGTTTCTGTGGTCTGTCCAGACCACAAATGGTAATTCTAATCCTTCCAGCCAATTTCTCCACTCCTCAAGAGCAAGTTTAATGGCCAAAAGTTCACGGTTACCAACGTCATAATTGCTCTCAGCAGGGAAGAGTTTGCGGGAGCAATAGGCGCAAGGGTAAAGAAGGCCCAGAGCGTTGTGAGAAGACCGCACCTATGCCAGAGTCTGATGCATCCACGATGAACTCTTTGGTGGGATCTGGTTGAACGAGTACCGGGGCTGTGGTGAAGAGAGTCTTGAGGGTGTTCATGGCCGTTTCAGCAGCAGGGGACCAGGAGAAGCCAATGCAAGTGGAGGTCAGACGGGTAATGAGTAATGCAATTTGGCTGCGATTTGTTGCGAATGAACCTTCTGTGAAAATTGGCAAAGCAGAGGAATCTTTGCAGGTCCTTTCTGTTAGATGGGGTAGGCCACTCAAAAACGGCTCGTACCTTCTCTGGATTGGCTTTGACACGGCCAGGTTGGATAATAAACCCTAGAAAAGAGATGGTATCCTTGTGAAACTCGCATTTTTCTGCCTTGATGAATAGTCGGTTCCGGGAAAGGCGGGACAGGACCGGACTGACATGGTTAACATGGTCCTTTAAGGTCTTGGAAAAGATTAAGATGTCGTCCAGATAAACAAATACAAAATGGTCAAGAAAGTCTGTCAAAACATCGTTGACAAGAGCTTGGAAATGGGCAGGAAAAATGTCCCAGAGAAAAAAATGTCCCAGAGGTGTATTGAAGGCGGTTTTCCATTCATCTCCTTCATGGATGTGCAGTAGGTGGTAAGCATTGCGTAAATCCAATTTGGAGAAGATTGTGGCGCATTGGAGGGATTCAAACACCGAGTTGGAAAGAGGTAAGGGGTATTTGTTGCGAAAAGATCAAGTCTTCCCGATGATTTCCAGAAATAACCACGGAAATGCATGTGGTTTGGTGAGTAATGCACGTGAGAGTACTGCCATCTAGTGCCAAGGCGTTCTGGGGATGATCGAGTTCCTTAAGAGATAAGTCCAATTGGGAAGCGAGGCCTTCATGAATAAGATTCATCTCCGAACCCGAGTCAATGAGTGCAGACAGGGAAATTTCCTTGTGGTTGGAACCACAGAGTGTGACCGGTATGGACAGACGGAGGTTTTGGCATGTGGCATTTGAGCCCAACAGCGACCTCAGACCTAATGTCGGGCTTGATCTTTTGGTCGAATTGGGCAGGTTAACCGTTGATGTCCTGATTTGCCACAGTACAGGCATTGCCCCATCTGAAACCTCCATGTGTGCTCTGTCACAGAGCCTAATTTCCTAATCAGGTTAAGGTGTGCAAACGCGAGAACTACAAAAGGAACCTTGATGACTGCATGTGTGGACGTTTTTCTCAGTGAGGCAATTCAGGCAATTCAGTACCAGAATTGCCTCACTGGGAAAAACGTCCACACATGCAGTCAGGAATGCAAAGATCTTGGGCGATGTTCACTTCCTGAACGGCAGACAGAATGGGTGTAAGCTGCAAGGAGAACTTGATGATAGGCAGCATTCCACCTATTGCTGTCATGAATAAAATGGACTTACCACCAATTCCTTCAGAACTCTGCGATCTCAATGTTCTGGAGGAATTCCCTTTGCAAAAACAATGTCTTTTAACATTACTGATTTGACTGAAGATGAAATGGTGGAAGCTGACATCACTGCTGATATAGCAGAAGCAATGGAGATGATGGCAGCGGACAGATGGGATAATGCTGCAGAGCCTGAGGCAATGGAGCATCATTCCAAGGAGACATCATCCAGTCAATCAGAAGAAAGGATCGATGAGGATAACCTTAATGAAGAGGACGTGACCAACCAGAATGCCGGTTTCCAGCTGTATACATGCCTTCAACCAGCTGATATAGCACAGGAGCTACTAACATTTGGTGATGGCATATTCTGTGTTGCTCCAGCGGAGGGAAACAGACCAGGTGGGTTTCTCAAAGTTAAGGACCATTTCGAAAGCAGATCAACATTGTGAAGGTATCAGCTATATTAGTAATTTTATTATTAAATAAATATTTAATTTTACAAAAAAAGAAATAAGACAAAATAAATAAACTAACGCATTATATTTTATCCCAGACAATCAGATTCCGTATGTGGATTTGCTGGAAAACGTGCAAGCAGACGCTTATCAGAACGCTGATTGTGACTCACCAGCCAGAAAACGGTTTAAAGGGAAATGAAATTAAAACTATAATTTAATGTATTTATATTGTGCCAAATAGTTGTTTTCATCATCGTTATATTTTCCTGATCACAGATTTGAACATCGGTGAGCAGACTGGAGAAAACGCACAACCCGCTGTTACGGTCAATGACCGGGCGAGGCGGATTCGGTACTCGGAGTGACGCAAACTGGAAACGGAGGTAGAAAACAGAAACAGGGTTTATTGTCCACAACAGGGAAACACAGTACGGGGAACACAGACACTGAACGTAGGAATACACGAGGCGGTGGATGATGATGTCAGGGCGGGTAGTGTTCCAAATCCAGAGTACTGCGTGAAGGGGACTTGGATAAGGATGGGGGCAGAGGTAAAACGGGTCTTGAGGGTGTCCATCCTTATCCAGCCGGATCCCGCCAAGCAATTTATTGTGGAGGTCGACGCATCGGGTGCTGGAGTGGGAGCGGTCTTCTCCCAGAAATCAGATGAGGGTCGTCTGCACCCATGCGCCTTCTTCTCCAAGAAGTTGTCGGCGGCGGAGAGAAACTATGGGGCGTCTTGAGCCTCCTTGGTCCAGCTGAACCTCCCTTGGTGGACGTGAGGGCTGTGAGCGGTGCAGTGATGCTGCTTTAGTTCTTGACAAAGCGCCGGTAGAAGTTGACGAACCCCAAGAATCGCTGCAACTCGGTCCTAGATGTGGGGGCGGGCCAGTCGGCAATGGCCCTGATCTTCTCGGGATCCGGCCGCACCGCCCCAGGGGACAGTATAAATCCCAAGAAGGAGACTGACCTTTAATGAAAACTGCACTTCTCAGCTTTGGCGAACAGGCGGTTCTGTAGCAGACGGTTCAGGACCAGTTGTACGTGTTGGCTGTGTTCGCCGGTAGACCTGGAAAAGATCAGGATGTCATTCAGGTAGACATGCATGAATCGGTCCAGGAAATCCCGCAACACTGATTTAAAACCCCCAAAGGTGAACTCTGTGAGAGTTGTTCCTCGAAACAGGCCCAGGTTTCACACTGAGTGAGTATAAATACATTTGGAATCTATATTATTACCAAATATGTATAATATGTACTGTTTTAGTATCATTTTGTGCCTATTTGGTTGGTGGTGTGCCCCGGGATTTTTTAAGTGTAAAAAGTGTGCCGCGGTTCAAAAAAGGTTGAAAATCACTGTTCTAACCCATCTGGTCTTGCTTTCTGCCCCCCTCAGGGGTATGAACTTATGACAGGTTATTGTTGACAGTCCCATTATTCAAAACTCTCCGCTGACCCTGCAACAGGACATTCATACTCTTTCCCATGCTCATTCATCAAATAGTCATTTTCTCTGTTACTTGAGCTATTCAACTCATCATGAGTTTTACTTTACATTATTACTTTTACTAAATTATTTAAAAGTATTATAAAAACCTAACAATTCCCCCCTTCGCAGCTTTTCTAAAGGTGTGACATACTTTAATACTTTTTATTAAAATTTTAGTAACAATTTACCTATGTTATAATGTGGTAAACCTAATGATCATGTGCATTTCTAAACAATTAATCTAATATTTTCCTTTGTGGTGTACGATTTTATGAAAATGTGCGGTGTGTGTCACAGAGCATAGTTGTTGGTTTTCTTGGTCTTGGAGACTGTCCATGTCTCCTTCCAGACTGTGGGCTTCGCTCTGGTCCCGAAACTTATGACTATGTAACCATGTTTTGCTAGAAAATAAAAATAAAAACATTTTTTTTTAATTAGTTCAGGTTTAAATCTATACTGATATTGTCCAATTGATAACAACCTTCAAACATTCATTTAAACAATTTTTTAATTTATAATTAAAGTTCGGCTGATGCTAAAAAATCAATTATGAGCCAAATTACTGTGATAATGTTATTCCCAACATCAACATAAGATCAATATAAAACTCCAATTCATTTTAAACTGAGTTTTTTTTTTTTAACTCAGCTCCTAATTTTGATGTTTTGATTAACTTTAATCCTCCCATCTCCCTTGTTCTGTTCAGTCAAGTTTGCTATAGTTTCTGTCCCCCCTTTCGACTTTTATTACCAGTGTTTATTACCAGCAAATGACCTCTTTCACCTAAGCAAAATTCTAGTATATCAAAACATGCTTTTAACATACTTTTAACCTCCCCCCCTTTTGTTAAATCAAAACTACTTTTGTTTCAAAAACAAGGTTCATAATAATTTATGGTCTGGATGTAAATTCTCCAAGGCGGTGTAGGGGTCTTGCCGATTTCCCTCAAGTAATAAACTATGCATCACCCCTCACTGCCTGTAGATCATTTTCAGAGGAGAGCACAGATTCACACAACACATAAGCATTAATTATTATCACCCTTATGAAATAGCCAATCTATAATACTATTGGGAAAAAATTAAACAAACAGATTAATATCTAATTAATAAAAGTCTGGGACTTTTCCAAATTGCTTCAAACAAGCCATAGTCAAGCCCCTACTCAAAAAACCTACGCTCAACCCAAATTTGGTCGAGAGCTACAGACCTGTTTCTCTCTTACCTTTCCTGTCTAAAACACTTGAACGGGTGGTATCCACACAGGTCTCCACATTTCTTAATCAGAACAATCTCCTTGATCCCAATCAGTCCGGTTTTAGATTTGGTCACTCCACGGAGACAGCATTGCTCTCTGTGATTGACTCACTTAAAACTGCCAAGGCCAAATCTCAATCCTCGGTCCTCATTTTGTTAGACCTTTCCGCAGCTTTTGATACAGTAAATCATCAGATTCTACTGACAACTCTAGCTGAATTAGGGTTTTCTGATACGACACTTGAATGGTTTCGATCCTACCTCACAGGAAGGACCTTCAAGGTGTCATGGAATGGAAAGCTCTCTAACTCTCACCAAGTACGCACTGGTGTGCCTCAGGGCTCTGTACTTGGTCCTCTCCTCTTCTCACTATACATGACATCGCTGAACTCTGTCATACAGGCGCATGGTTTCTCTTACTACTGCTATGCTGATGAACTCAGCTTCATCTGTCTTTCGCCCCTGAGGACACCACCATCTCAAATCGGGTATCTGCCTGCCTCACCGACATATCTGTTTGGATGAAGGCTCGTCATCTCAAATTAAACTTAGGAAAAACAGAGCTTATCATTATCCCAGCTAAACCCTCAATCCATCATGACCTGACCTTCCAAATTGATGGCGCCACAATCTCCCCTACAGATTCGGTCCGGAACCTTGGCTTCACAATAGACTCCCACCTTAAACTCACTGATCATGTCATCAAAACTGCCCGTTCCTGTAGATTCTTCCTTTACAACATAAGGAAGATCAGACCCTTTTTGACTGAACATGCTACCCAACTGCTTGTTCAAGCCCTAGTTCTATCCCGGCTCGATTATTGTACAACGCTACTTGCCGGTATCCCAGCGTCAACAATCCGACCTCTTCAACTAATTCAAAACTCTGCAGCCCGACTTGTGTTTAACCAGCCCAAGCAAACTCATGTCACTCCTTTACTCACTTCCCTCCATTGGCTTCCTGTAGCTGCTCGCATTCAGTTCAAGTCACTGACTCTAGCATACAGAACCATTTCCGGATCCGCCCCCTCCTACCTTCACCCCATCTTTCCTAAATACACTCTATTTATCTATCTACCTTCACTCTATCTTTTCAAAATACACTCCGACCCGTTCTCTTCGCTCCAGCGATGATTGCCGCCTGACGATTCCACCTCACCGAGTAGGTAAGTCTCACTCCGTGGCGTCCACCACTGCAAAATGGTGGAATGCTCTTCCCAAATCTGTCCGTAAGGCAGAATCACTGAATAGTTTTAAAAAATTGCTGAAGACACACCTCTTTAACAAATACCTGTTGTAAAAAAAAAATAAAAAAAAGGGCGGGGGGGGGGGTCGTGTGCCGTGGCATCGAATAACATTCAGGTTTGATGAATTTACAGTATAGTTGGTTTTCTTCATAGCTTCTGACTTGTGGTGTTCTCATTTGTAAGTCGCTTTGGATAAAAGCGTCTGCTAAATGACTAAATGTAATGTATGTAAATGTAATATTATTCTAAATTAAACTGCTCCCTCAGCTCCATCCACTTAAACCTGTAAATCAACTTTTTTGGTTAGTGAAATTAAACAGAACATCAAACAAACTGAAAAAATATTTTTTAAAGAGATCACAGCATAGGTTAATACACATATATTTCTCCTGTTAAATCTGATAATTAAGGCCTGATTCAGTGCACAACCTGAAAAAAATAAAACCTTTATCAATCAACTGATAAGTAACAATGCTTCAAGGAAAAGTTATCATATTATTTGTATTATATGTGTCTCTGCAAACCTTTTTCTCATGGTCCTGTGGAGAAATTATAAATATTATTCATAACTTTGTCCTCATTAGGTAACGTCAAGTCTATGTTATTAAAAGTCAAACCTTCATCCATCATTAAACAAATATGGTGCTCTGTCTATTTTATGCCTCATAATTAAAAAAAATATTTTATTAAGCTATAAACTATATTCAACAAAAGTTATACCACACACAACTGCCTTCTTGTCAAACAGCAATAAATTCTTCACACCCCCTACCTCTATACTCCTTTGACCTCATAAACAGAAACACACAAACCCAGACACCCCCACTCACACACATACACACAGAATGTTAAAACGTAATGTAAAAAAAGATTAGGACAGAGTGCAGCCAGACCCTATGAGAAATGTGTTTAATTTTCAACATTAAATTACCTATTTAATTTAGAATTGTCAAGCAAATATTATTATTTTTATACCGAAATGTATTAAGTTATTTATTTATTTTTTACCCTATTTAAATTGTTTTAAAACCTAAATGCCATTAATTAATCTGTGTAACATGTGATTTTAATGCTTGCAGAAGTTCAGGTTCAGTCAAACTGGGTTCTTTAAACAGTTGCTCTCAGATAGACATTGATATTGTCCATATTAATTCCATAGCGTCGACATCTCCCTGATCTGGGCAGATCTGGGATCAACAGACCCTCACCCATCTGTGGCTGAGCACGCCCTCTCTTTTCGCTTGGAATTCTCACACTCCATCATCACATATTTTCAGAGCGAACTGTGACTCCAAGCCTTGACGTTCACCATTTATCAACTCAGCAAATGCTTTAATGAAGCATTAAACATTTTGTCTTTCACACATTATTATTAAGCTGAAATTTTACTTTTATCTTTACTTTATTCTAAATCACTGTTTCTTAACTTAATATTTTAATAATATTTTACTCTTACTAACTTCTACCATAACTTATTTATTTTATTTAGTAATTTACTCATTTGATTGTTATCGTGCTAGTTTTCATTTCTAAATTTTATCATTTTCACCTAAAATATAAGCTGAGAAAAGTTTACAGTAGAAAATGAATGTTAATTTTTTCACTTGTCACATCATACACTAAGTCTTAATCCACACAAACCCTCAGAAGTAAACAGAACAACGTTATAACCCTCTATAACACTAATTCAAACCAGACTGGTCAAATTTTCTAAACTTTTCTCAGAAAACTGAGGTTTCCGATTTCAGAAATGCCCTTTGAATATGAGGAGTGTCGACTGTTGAGCTTGTCAGTCTCAGCCTCAGTCTCAGTCTACAGTCATTATTAACAGTAATGGGTGTCGGGGCCGATAACATCACATATGGTAAATCATTTGTATTTCCTATTTGAAATATCATTCCTTTTCCATACAATTTTTTTGCATTTAATATTGTCAACAAGTCTCTACCTATTAAATTTACTGGACAATTTGGTGCGTTTAATTATTGATGTTTTAATGTTCTACCTCCAATATTAGTTACCACAGGTTCTTTATTAATATGAGTATTTACTGTCACAGAATATCCTACTGTTTTCATAGCAGAGGAGGACAATGATACTTTTAAATGTTTATTTGAACATGAAAATGTTTCCCCAGTATCAACCAATAATGTAGTCTTTTGTCCTCCATGGTGCAGCAATCCTTTGGCTCTATTTTTTGAGTTATTACCCATTCTGCACCCTGATATTCTGGGCTTTGTCAATATCAAAATAACAATTTTGATGCCACTGTGCTGGCATCTGTGAGTGATTTGGAACTACTGGTGCCTGAGTTTATTGTACTGGTTGTTGTATCGATTGTTACGGGCCTTGCACTTGTGTAGTCATTGTTTGTGGTTATTAATATTGAAGCTACTGTTGTAGACCTGGAGTTTGCTGTCTGTATGGGCAATTTTTAACATATGTCCAAATTGATTACAGTTTAAACATCCCTGTGCTTGCATCATTGTCCCTCCTGGTGCTCCCCCTGGTCTTCCTCTTTTTGTTCTTTGTCTGTTTCTTACTACCCCTGGCCCCAACCATATGGAGACCCCGGATAAGGAGGAGGGTCAACCCCTGTCTGCGGACAAGTTTACCCCATATGGTGGAAAAAGGAGTCCCATCCTGTGTTGTAAATGATTTTGACATCTATGCTGTGTAAACATAGGCCGGGGAACAATTTGCTGATTTACTGACTGGGGAGGTGATTTAACAGCCAACTGCGTACTTGTTTTATCCTTCTTATTTTTATTCTACTTTTCCACTAGTAGTTAAAGTAAAATTTTATTTAGTTCTTTTATGTCGTCATACTTTTTATCTACATTTTAATTCATAGTGTGTTATAGTGTGCTCCCACTGTTCGTCATACATCATATCTATTTCTACTACATCATCTAACTGCCCTTCACATGCCTTTACTACCGGCTATCTCCCTCACATTTCTGTTGGTGCAGACTTATGTCATTCTCCTGTTGCTTCCATCCCCAAATCACTATACTTTTTTTTTTTAAAGTCACCATGTCTTCATCCTCTTATTTTCAAAGCTACTAAAGACATCGAACTATAAGTTGCTGGGTAGAACTCTAGCTGGGTAGAACTAGATTATCCCATAAATCCTTCCTCATGCTCAACAATGGTGTTTCCTGCTTTTTCTGTCGAACTCCCACTGTTATTTCAATTAATTGTAACTTCCTTTTACCTTCTAATCTATCTATTATCACTCTTATATTGCCCAAGCACAACTTTTCTCCTGCTGTATATTGTTTAAACTTAGTCACCCATGCTTGTCCACCCCTAGTTAATGGTGGTAATTTAGCTAGTAAACAATACATATCTCTATGCTTCCATGGTTTGTAGACCTGTTGTCCAATTTATATAGTAGTTAAAGGATAGTGGGAGATTTTACAACTTTGAGTTTAAGTGATTTCCCTCAGTTTATCACTTTCATCCTCATAGGTGGATAAATGCCCGTCCATAAATATCATCTGTCATTGTACCATAGATCAGCCCTTTCTGTACTACCAGTCTTATATATTAGTAGTTCTGGAGCTTCCCTTCTTCTCCCTGTTGTTTTTGCAACCCTTTTTCAGCCACTTTATTTCTTAACATTCTCTTTTTAAGTTTTTTACTTCTTTCTTAATACCTACAGGCCTTCACTATTACTTTCTTCCTTATAGTCATTACTATTGGAACTGTGGTTTTTTCGATTCATTAATCTTTTATCTATTTTATGATCCCTTGTCATTTTCATGGGGATATGCTGTCTACATGTATACGGACCTCTATTGTCATTTACCGAGCGTGCAGGAGTGTGTCCCCATTGTGCTTGTGTGTTCCATATGTCTGATGGGTTTATTGTAGGTTCAGCTGGTATATTTGAAAGATTAGGATATTGTTGATCCGTGAGTTGTAGTACAATTATGGAGTCCTCTGGATCTGGCTTGTGTTTAATATGTGATTGCAAGTTTGCAACTTGATCCTGTAATTGTTTTATAACCGTTTGCTGGTAAAATTCCTCCGGTATATTTAAGGTACCTTTTTAGATCTCTAAATGTCCATTTTCTATATTCAATAGCTGTTTGCACAATTGTGTACAGGTTTGTGGTATCTGAGGATAAATCGGTCGGTATGGTGGTTGGGGTTGTGTGGGAGTGGATAAATCTATGAGGATACTTGTTGGTGTGTCTAGTTCTAAAGACAGAGCTTTATCACTTTGCACTGGTGAAGTTAAGGTCTCATCCCGTTTTAATATACTTTGTGTGGGTGTTTCGGGTGGAGTCTCTTGCTTCGGTTTATCTTTAGTTTGCCTTTCTAATTTTGCTGTCATATGTGTCAGGAGCAACAGACAACGTGAATTTTGTTTATTTACCTCGTCCAATGTCCTTTTAAGTTTACCAAACCGATACGATCCCCCTTGTTCCCAATCTTTCTCAGCTTTTCTAATTTCACCCGTATAATAATAATATACTTTTGTCCTATCCTCTTGATTAGGAGCTGGGTCTGAGTTTCCAGGCATCAGGCCTCTTATTTGCCATAATGTAAACAATGTTGTTAAATGTTTATGCACCTTTGGTCTTTTATTTGGTTCTGTGACAGAGGCTATTCTGTCCCACACTTTTTCCATAAACTCTTCAGTGTTCATTTTAGTTTGATTTGTATTTCTTTTACTTAATTATAACACAATCACCCCGTCCAACATGGAACTTAAGTTCCCAGTTGATGTCCCTTAATTGACAAAGTTATTAGCCAGTCCTTTGTCAATGGTAACATACAACTGAGCCCTTCTGTTAAGTTCCTCTATACCCAAATATTCTACTCAGTCTCTAGGTCCTAACGACCAAATATATCGCCGAGTGGTTTTGTAGCATGAGTTTCGGCCACACGGGTTTATATTAGAGCTGAGGATTCATATAATTAAACAATATATTTATATAACAGCAATTTAAACAAGATCGGTCACAAAAATTGTACACTTGTAAATAAAGCAAAAGCAAAGCTAAACGATCACCGTGACGGTTTTTACAATGGAATGCTCCACTGTTCACCATCGTCACAATGCCCTAGTCAGCAGTGTCCTACGTAATATAGGCTTCGGGTGATCTGGGGCCGCCCCGTGTCGCCCCGCCTCGCCCCGGCAAGATTTACTAACTTATAGGACTAGGGGTGTCTCGGTTTCCCCCGTTCACGCCCTTTCTTTCCGTCTGAACCTCGTCGAAACCGTAATTGTTCAGTTCCTATGTGTCCGGTCAACTTAATTAACAGGGACAATAAGCCTCGTAGACAATACAGTTCTGTTTTCAGCGCTCCCTACCCTACCAGCACAATAAAAAGAATTACCTTTGCTCGATGGTCACCTCTGTTAACGTTGGGTTATCGAATTACAGATTCTCGCCAACCAGCAACAAACCACTACCCCAAACAATATACAAACAAGAATTGCCTTTGCTCGATGATTAGCACTGTTAAGGTTGGGTTATCAAATACTGCATTCTCGCCAACCAGAAACAAACCACTACCCCAAACAGTAATTTAAAAACTTACCTTTGTTCGATGATGAGCACTGTTAACGTTGGGTTATCGAATCACAGATTCTCGCCAACCAGCAACAAACCAAAAACTTTGTTCGGTGATCAGCACTGTTAACGTTGGGTTATCGAATATAAATTCTCGCCAACCAGTAACAAACCACTAACTTTGTTCGGTGATGAGCACTGTTAACGTTGGGTTATTGAATACCGCATTCTCGCCAACCAGCAACAAACCACTACCCCAAACAGTAGTTTAGTAATAAAAATTATTCAGTAAAAATCATTTAAGGGCTTCTGCGTACCTGAGTTTGCACAGCTGTGATAACAATGGCGTCAGCTTGCAGTAGCCGAAGTGCTGTGTTGGGGTGCAAACCGCCCTGCAAATCTTGGAGCCGAACCATGTCGAGGTCACCATTGTTAGATGTTCAATAAACGGCCTCGGAGATGCAGGTTGTTCCAAACAGATTTTAATGAAAGTTACTGAATAGATAAACAAGTGTACAGAAAAATCATCGGGCAACCACGATTGATGAGAGAGCTCTGACCGAAGTCCTTTAGTTTGTCCATTTAAGTCCTTCAGGAGGGCGTGACTTGCTTCTTCTGTGTGTGCGCCCCCTCCAAACAACAGTCTTTTTTGTCATGTGTACATTGACCAAAACATCTCTATCTTCTAACCCATCTGGTCCTCCTTTCTGCCCCCCCCCCCAGGGGTATGAATTTATAACAGGTTTTTGTTGACAGTCTCATTCTTTAAATCTCTCCGCTGACCCTGCAACAGGACTCTTTCCCATGTTCATTCATCAAATAGTCATTTTCTTTGTTCCCTGAATTATTCAACTCATCATGAGGTTTACTTTACATTATTACTTTTACTAAATTACTTAAAAGTATTATAAAAATCTAACAGTTCTCCTGGTCAGTATCTGCTCTAATTTTTTAGTTCTGTAGTCACAGCATTCCCTTGTCGGTTCTTGAAGTTCCTTCTATCAGTTCCTTTATCTTCGTCGTTGTTATCCTTCTATTGTCATCATCGTTGTCCTCTCTTTGTCATCAATGGCAGTTCTTTTATCATCATCAGAAAGCAGCACCCTTGTTGTCATCAGTTCCTAAAAGCAGAGTTAGTAATACCTCTTCTTGCTCCCGGGACTGGTCTCCGTCGCCCCGAGGATCAGCATCCTCACAGCAGATCCATTCTGATCACCACTTACTCGGTTCCTGGAACGCCACTTTCCTAGAGAATCAGATTTCACCTCTAAATCCAGCCACATTTAATCTGAAACACACCGATTATCTAGAGAACAGGTTTAAGACCTGGGATCAGGACTGAATTTTTTTAAAGCATGTTTAAGGCAAAAACAAGGAATAATAAGTTAACCTCAGACAAAATACTTGAAATACAATGAAGTACATACATGAAATACAAAATGGTTCAGTGAAAGCTAAATGTGGTAGTTTAATTTAATGAGCTGCCCAAAATGCAAAACAAGTATGTTGATGTTTAAAAGATTATCACCGTGTAGAAACTTAAAGCTGAGTAAAGTAGTCCACTAATAACCAACCTAGTTTACACTTAGGGAAATTTAAAAACCCGAGACCTTAAAACTAACAAAAAACAAAACAAAACATACAAACCCTGTATAAAATAGAAATAAAATCTTACTGCATGGCTACAGGCTCAACATTTCCCCCATATATTTTCATTTCTGTTTTTTTACTTTTATTTAAATAGGAGCTTAAAAATTATACAGATCCTATACATAGTTATAAAATCAGCACCAATTTAGAAATTTTATAAAACTTTCCAAGCATTATTCATAGTGGTTAAAAGGCATCTGGTGAGGGTGAGTTCCTGTTTTAAAAGTTCCTAATGATAAAAAAAAATCTAGTTATTGTCTTTTGGCAATACTGTTTAGTTCAAGTTCAATATAGACCAAACCATCTAACCTGTACCACAGTGCTTGCTTCTTGCAAACAGTTTCCAGATTATGGTTAAATTATCAGGTTAAAATTATTTCCATTTTAAAATGAATTATCTTGCCTAAACAAATGGGTCGATGCTCTATAATATATACATTAAACAAGTCCCAATAAATAAACAAAACACTGGAGGATAACGTGGTGGACACATCAGAACTGTTTTTTCAGTCCTGTGTTTAATAAGTCTTTTTTTATTCTCTTATTTCATTACCTTCCACTTAATTCTCTAGTAAAATTGCATGGGGGTTCTTCATGCCTATCACAGGGAGAAAGTTTCAGGCGCTGGGCAGATACACCCAGGACAGAGCGCCAATCCAGTCAGACACAGTCTATATGGGGCAGATTGAAGACCAACTAATTTATCCTTAAGTGTGTGAAAATCAATCCAATCAAATTATTTTAAAGCAAATAACAATTAGTGGAACACAGAGAAGCTTTTTCTAAATAATTTACATAACAATACTGAACATGCAAATTTATGGTGAAATAATAAGCATGACATAAAGCATGACATTATCCCAGCTAAACCCTCAATCCATCATGACCTGACCTTCCAAATTGATGGCACCACAATCTCCCCTACAGATTCGGTCCGGAACCTTGGCTTCACAATAGACTCCCACCTTAAACTCACTGATCATGTCATCAAAACTGCCCGTTCCTGTAGATTCCTCCTTTACAACATAAGGAAGATCAGACCCTTTTTGACTGAACATGCTACCCAACTGCTTGTTCAAACCCTAGTTCTATCCCGGCTCGATTATTGTAATGCGCTACTTGCCGGTATCCCAGTGTCAACTATCCGACCTCTTCAACTAATTCAAAATTCTGCAGCCCGACTTGTGTTTAACCAGCCCAAGCGAACTCATGTCACTCCTTTACTCACTTCCCTCCATTGGCTCCCTGTAGCTGCTCGCATTCAGTTCAAGTCACTGACTCTAGCATACAGAACCATTTCCGGATCCGCCCCCTCCTACCTTCACCCCATCTTTCCTAAATACACTCCGACCCGTTCTCTTCGCTCCAGCGATGATTGCCGCCTGACGATTCCACCTCACCGAGTAGGTAAGTCTCACTCCGTGGCGTTCACCACTGCAAAATGGTGGAATGCTCTTCCCAAATCTGTCCGCAAGGCAGAATCACTGAATAGTTTTAAAAAATTGCTGAAGACACACCTCTTTCACAAATACCTGTTGTAAAAAAAAATTTAAAAAAAGGGGGGGGGGGTCGTGTGCCGTGGCATCGAATAACATTCAGGTTTGATGAATTTACAGTATAGTTGGTTTTCTTCATAGCTTCTGACTTGTGGTGTTCTCATTTGTAAGTCGCTTTGGATAAAAGCGTCTGCTAAATGACTAAATGTAAATGTAAATGACACGGCACAAAATTCAGCCACCTGTTAAATAAGACTGTAAACCTGAAGGTGAGGATAAGTCCATGGACCTCAGGGGATCACAATACTGTACATTGTTCTGCAATTTTAAATCCCATTAAGGACTACAGAAGACAATCAAGTACCGAATGTTCTGCCATAAAAACTGCATCAAATACAATAATACTAAGAAAGGTGCCAATAAACTGTAATGTATTTAGCAAAGTCACGAAACTTGTCACCATGTGTTACAGTGCAAAACATGAAAAAGCTTTTTATATTTTAAGTTTTTATAATAACACAATAATTGTGTTTAACTCATCCATAACTATGTTTAAATGCTAATTGGGTATTGCAAGACAATGGTGTGTTACTGCCTTTTCCCATTGTTTATATGGCAAACTATGAATTTCCACCACATCACCTACATTCCTTACCTGCTATCTCCATTACATTTCTGATGCTTCCAGCCATAAGGTCACTACACTTTCTTAAGTTTCACCATTTCTATATCAGCTTATATCAGCTCTCTTAAGAGCTGGCAAAGATGTTAAACTGTTAACTGTTAACTGATGTTAAAAGGTACAAGGTGTATCCTGAATATGCCATACATCCTCTTTTATGCTCGAAAATGGTGTTTTCTTTCATTTCTTTCAAACCTCTTCTACTATTTTAATCAATATTCACTTCCTTTTACCTTCTAATCTAGCTATTACCCCTACTTCACCCAAACACAGCATCTTACCTGCTGTATACTATTCAAATTTCAACACCCACTCGACTCCCTTCACTTAAAGGTGGTACCACTTAAAGGTGGTAATTGAAGGATATTTGTTACGATAGGGAGAATGGTAGGAGCCAATATACAGGGGGGAAAATGATGAAAGCAACAGGTGCCACTAAAATGACCACGACGCACACCCGAACCGAATGAAACGGTGTGACGTCACCGAGTGACGCACACACGTCTCCCTTTATCCCCTAATCCCAAAAAAAAACGCTGTGCTCGGGGGCACACTGCCGCCTCCGCGGATGAGCGGCGTTCGACTGGACGTGTTGTTTGGACACAATAATAATAATGGTACACACAGAGCGGAAGTAATTGCGATATTGCCCCAGGGCGTACCCCGGCAACCAACATCATAGGACAGTAGGAAACAATATGAGTAGAAGGCCCAATGTTTAATCAACATGGGGAACTTATCAACCAGCCACACACTGCGCGTGAAAAAGGCGACGGCGTGGCGAGGACGCGCCGCCGCACGCCGCTTTAAATAAGGAAGCTGGCAGTTGGGTCTCTGACCAGATTGCCGCTGCGCTTCCTGGGATGGCGGCGTGCATCTCTGTCACCCCCCTGTGACGACACGGCATGTGACAATTTTGACCATTTTCCTGTTTTACCAAGTGACTGTAATATGTTAAATAGTTATTTTCTATATTAGAGCTGAGGATTCATATAATTATACACTTGAATGACCATAATATACCTCTTACCATAATATCTGATCCAGTGTACAAATGTCGTCACATTTGTCTGAATCAGCAGTAATACAGCCTTAATATATTATCTGGGATCCCAACATTAAAATACATAAAACTAATTTATAAAAACTAGCCCTCACTAGCCCTCTGTTTAAATAGTTAATGCTGGCATGTACTTCCTCTGACAAACATAGCACAAAATATTAAGTGTGTGGAGGAGGAGTATCACTCCAAACCCTATGAACCCAATGCTTAGGTGTCAATGTAAAATTGTGTCCAGTGTGTTGTGATGGTGAATCAGATTGCTGAACCAATCAAGAACCTGTGTGAGCAATTAAAAACATGGCATGACTTTATTTTGAAATTTAAATAAGCGCAATACAAAGGCTTTTAATATTTTATAAAAAGGCAGCAATTTTAATCACAAAGATGTGCTGCTACAAATAACCATTTATTTCAGAAACTAGATGAACTCTGGAACTTAAGGCTTATTAAAAACGCATCTATTTTGCAGAGCTGTAGGGTAATTGGATATAAGTGACAATAAAACAGTCATTATTTTAAAGGTGGCATTTTCTGACATTTGATTACTGGTACAAGACGTGAAATCAGAGCCACATGCAAAAACTTTTAAAGTTGATGATAACCAGAGGTAAGATTTGGCCCAGGCACTGCTGCATTAATAAATCACTGTTAAACACCTGTACCTGTAATCGGATGGATTGCGGTGAGCATAAATCCGGAGGAATTTATTTGTCTCCTGATGCGAGCGTTCACACGCCCCATTGGTCTGGGGGTGGAACCCCGAGGAGAGGCTGACGGAGGACCCCAGCTTTTTACAAAATGCCCTCCATACGGCCGACGTTAACTGGGGACCTTCATCGGAAAGAATAACCTCCGGAATCCCAAACGAGTTGAACACTCCGGAAAACAGTTCGGCTGCCTCGAACGCCGAGGGCAGCCCCCTAAGGGGGAAAAGTTTAACCGCCCAGGAGAACCGATCGAGGACCGAGAGGATAGTGTTGTAGCCATTGGAGGAAGGGAGACCAGATACAAAATCTAAGGCTATGTGGGCCCAGGGCCGCTCCGGCACTGGCAACGGGCACAGCTTACCCGCTGGAAGCTCCCGGGGGGTCTTACAGGCAGCGCAGGTAGCACAGGAGCGCACAAAGGACTGTACGTCCGCCTGTAAGGACTCCCACCAGTACCTCCGTTGGACAAGCTGGATGGTGCAAAGGACGCCTGGATGAACTGGCGCCCGGGGTCCGGGTGGGCCAACACCGGCTTAGTGGTGAATTGTTGTTTTAGATAATTGAAGGCCCGATCCGCCTCCGGGCTCCAGTGCAACATGGAGGGGTTACCCTTTAGACTAGCTATGAGGGGCAGCGCAATCCGACTAAAGTCCCGGATAAAACGCCTATAAAAGTTAGCAAACCCCAAGAATCGTTGCAGATCTCGGGGTAAAGACGGCGTCGGCCAGTCCACGACCGCTTGCACCTTGCCGGGGTCCATCTCGATCCCCTTATGGGAGATGATACAACCCAAAAAGGAGACCGATTCCCGGTGGAAAACGCTCTTTTGCCCCTTAATGGTACATCCCATTGGCAAGGAGACGTGATAACACCCGCTGAACTAATGCGACATGGGAGGACAGATCCTCAGAAAAAACCAGCACGTCGTCAAGGTAGACGATAACACCCTGGTGGAGAAACTCCCGAAGCACGTCGTTAATAAAGGCCTGGAAGACCGCAGGGGCATTGGTGAGGCCGAAAGGCATCACCCGATATTCATAGTGCCCCGAGGTGGTTATGAATGCGGTCTTCCATTCGTATCCCTTGCAAATACGGACCAGGTTGTATGCGTTCCGGAGGTCCAGTTTAGTAAACACGCGCGCCCCATGCAGAAGTTCCAGGTTGGAGGGTACCAGAGGTAAGGGATACGGGTAACGTTTGGTGGCTTTATTAAGCTCGCGGAAATCGATGCAAGGGCGCAGCTCCCCACCAGCTCCCCACCACGTTTGGGGACAAAGAAGAACCCCGAGGCCGCAGGGGACTTGGATGGGCGAATAAAGCCTTCGGAGATGTAGTCCTGCATGGCCCTCGTCTCAGGAGCTGAGAGGGGATAGGGGCGCGCGTGTGGTAATTTAGCCCCCGGCACCAGGTCAATAGCACAGTCATAGTGGCGATGGGGAGGAAGTTTGTTAGCACACGTTTTGCTGAATACCTTACCCAGTTCGGCGTACACCTCTGGTACCTGAGGGGGCAACTGGGAAGCTGGTGACACCCTAGCCGCCAAGCACAAGTGGCGCGCGGGAGGGGGAATGCATGTCCGTGCGCAACAAGACAACCACGACCGAATCCGCAGCTCGGTCCAGGAGATGACCGGATCGTGTTGCCTCAGCCAGGGCAGCCCTAAAATGATGGGGACAGAGGGAGAGGAGATGATGAAAAACTTAATCTCCTCTAAATGGTCCTCCCCTATCCCCATGTGGAGGGGGGGAGTAGTAGTTTGAGCCACCCCAGATGGTAGAGGGCTGCCGTCCACGGCACGAATGGAAAAAGTGGTCTCGAGCGGCAACCCAGGAATGCCCCATCGACGGCAGAACCCCCGGTCGATAAAGTTGCCGTCCACTCCGGAATCCACCAGCGCAGCAGTCGTCAACGAAGAACCCTTGAACGATAAAACAGAAGTCACACAAAAAGACTGCTGTCTAACCTCCCCAGAGACTCTCACCGCGACATCGGGCATCTCACGGGTAGACCCGGTAGTAGCAGGTGAAGAGCGGAGGCGTTGACCGGAACAAGCCTCACAGTCTTGTAGGGCATGGGCCGAGCTCCCACAGTAGAGACACAGGCCCTGTTGGACCCGGCGGTGACGCTCTTGCGGGGTCAGCCGGGAACGTCCCAGCTGCATTGTTTCAGGATCCGGGGTCAGAGGAGCCGAGGGGGTGCTGATTTCCCTCCACCCTGGAGGAACTGCGGGTGGACGTCCGGAAGATCGCGCAGACGGAGCTGTTGAGAGATGCTGTTCCATAAGAACGGCGAGGCGGATCAAACCGTCCAAAGACGCACCGAAGTCCCGGCCGGCGATCTCGCGCTGAATCTCCCAGCGCAATCCCTCCCGGAACATCCGTGAGCATTGAACCACTCCAGCCAGTCCTCGCTGCCAACACCCGGAACTCCAGAGCATAGTCGGACACCGATCGGGAACCCTGGCGAAGCCGGTACAGCTGCGTCCCCACAGCCTCTCCCATCAACGGGTGGGCGAAGGTGGTCCGGAATGCCTCATGGAACGCAGCCCGGGTCATCTCGCTGAGCCCATTCTGGAGTTCCACCAGGGCGCGCCCTTGAGCCTGCAGAGCCTCTTCGGTCGGCTCCATTGTTTTTGAACTGTTGGCAGAGTTTTATGTCACAAATTATGCATCCCGTAGCCAGAGGAACGGAGGGAGGCGTATTTGCAAAGGTAAACAAAAAAGAGTTTATTTCCTCCAGGTGGGAATAAAGTAGAAACACAAATAATAAGCAAAGTCCAGTCCTATTAGCTTATCACACGAGAGGCGGCGGGGAGCCGCGGCTCACCACGGAACCAACGGGCTAGCGGCGAGAAGCGCTGGCGAGACAGGGGCTTGCCGTGGAGTCCGTGAAGTCCTTCACAGATGAGCGCGATCCTGAGAAGAGGCGGCAGGTAAAAAGAAACATCGGTGGCGTCTCGCCAGGAGCGTAACAGCACGTACAGAGCGGCAGTGCGCAGAAGGAAGCGGCCGCATGTACGAACCGGGTGAATCCAAAAAAACTCTGCGCCGATGGATCCGGAACGGCGGCTTAAGAGGACGCTGCCATCAACGAGGCACACCTGCAACTAATAATCCGGAGAGGGTGATCTGTGATTACCAGAATCAGTGACAGGTGCGGAAGTGGGCGTGTGAGGTGCGGTGTGTGCAGCAGCATGGAGTGGGTGTGTGTGGAGGAGAGCGAGGAACCGTGGGGCGTGAACGGGAATGTGTAACACTAGGGCATCTCTTTTCCAAAAAATCCAGAGATAAGTTGTTTGGGTCGTTTATATAAACAAACAAATTTCATTATTAGCTGAAAATTCAGCAAAACTAAAAGCATCCTTAATTTTTATAATAATTCACTTAACACTTTGCACATGTCTTACTATTTGGTTTTAGTTGAACAGGTACAGAAGTGTGAACTGCAAAACCAACAGATTAAAGAACTCTTTTGTTTTTTATATTTATATTTTGATTATTATTATTATTTTTACTTTTTCTTACTCATACAGGGTGGACGGCAAAGTCAGAATTACATTGCACCGGGAAACACATTTCTATATGACAATAAGCTTTGAATTCTTGTAGTTAAAGCAGTGCTTCTCAATTATTTTCTGTTAAGCCCCCCCTAGGAAGAAGAAAACTTTTTGAGCCCCCCCCCCCCCCCATACATGACAAAATGGGATGAAAAAGCATTTTTACAGGCCCACTGTAGTATGATTTGTCTATAAATTTGTTATAAGTATACCTCATTTATAACAATTTATCCTTATTAACAATAAAGAAAACAAAAAAGAAAGAAATATAGATCAACTTAGAACAAAGAATAATTGTATTAACTTTGTTTTTTAGTTTGTAACAGAAACGAATGAAATCCTTATTTAAACTAGAAACATTTTTGAACTGACTGGCATTTGATACTTAAAATTTTGAAAAAATAAATGAAATAAAATCAATAAATAATAATAAATTCAAATTCATCAGCAACATTAATTCAGGAGCAATTTATTAACACTTTAACCTACAAAACAAAAATGAATACAACAATTTGTGCCGTTTTTTTTTTGTGTGTGGAAGTCAGAACTAATGTCTACAATGCACCCGTTTTGCAGCACACAGCTTTTCTGAAGTACCTTTCATAAAGCAGGATGATTGCTGACTATACGCGTCACGTTTACGATTAAAAACTCAAGCGGCTATCAGATTGATTGGGGTGTAATGTCTTTAAGTGACGCCTTCATTTATTTGGCTTCACGCTGTCCGCTGCCAACATTTAAAGACACAGAAGACACACCGCTCTTTCTTCGTCTCCCACCTTCATTACCGTGAAACCAAGCGCTACATACACTTTCCTCGTTTTAACTTTCGGTTGACTTTTGTTGGTCTCATTTTCTTCGTCTCTCTCTGCCTTTCTCTCCGCCATCCCTGTTAAATATTTCTACATGTTGTCTCTTGAGGGTTTGTTCAGTACACTTAATATCGCTTGCTCTGTGATATCTTATGTCCCCCCCCCCCCCAGGCACCGCGCCCCACTATTTGAGAAACACTGAGTTAAAGCATCACGACCTAACAAATTAGTTGGACAATTTGGAGAATACAGAAAGGAATGGATTAATTGCAGATTTCCAATTTCCAGAACCTAGTGCTGAGTTTGAATAGATCCTGAGTATCCTATGGTGGTGAGTGTATTTGTACTAAGTTTTCCCTATTTGTACTAAGTATTCTACTGTATTCCCTGAAGCAGTGGCCCCAGTGTTAATTAGAAAATCAAATTGTTCACCACCTACACCACAGGTAACAATCGGTGCTGGGATAATTTCTCGACCTGTGGAGGACACCTGACTAATTTGGAAGGTGGGTTGGAGGTGTTTGATTAAAACCTTATTGGTTGGGCAAGGCACCAACCTATCGCTGGGCACACACTCACACACACACACACACTCTATATGGGGCGATTTGAAGAACTCAATTGACTTGATCCATGTTTTTGGACTGTGGGAGGAAACGGGAGAACCCGGAGGAAACCCACACGGACACGGGGAGAACATGGAAACTCCACCCAGATGGGGATTCGAACCGGGAATCCCTAGCCACCCTTTTGGATCTTTTGATTTTGTAAAAAGGCAGAAAGAATGAGCCGATGCAAAATGATCGTCTCAACTTATTTATTGAGAACAAAGAAAACTTCGTCAACACCATCAGTAACACCATAAGCGCACCGCAGTGCTTACATGTACATATATCCGTTAAGTCTAGTTCCCGCCCCTAACTGTCTAAGCAAATCACAAATTACCGCCCTAGGTTTTAAATCAGCCAATGCAAGACCAGTATTTTGGTTCAAATCTAGCATGCCCCACCCCACTTCCCAGTGGTGGCAAGCCCCAGTAAAGTCCTTTGTTTGAATACAAACTTTCGGCCATTTTAGGAATCTTATTATGTGCAAGTAATTTAAAATTTCAGACACTCCCTAATTACAATTAGAAAAATATTAAATATGAAATGACTTTAATTACATTTAAAAACTAAAACTACTGAATCATTAAAGCATATTAAAAGAGGCTCTGCAGGTGGTTTGGCCTAAACAAACTTTGTGTTCTAGTTATTAAACTATATTGATTATCACATATGAACTAATGAAAGACATAATTTTGTATGTAAAAGGAACCATTTTCTATAAAAGTGTGTAACATACTCATGTTATTTTTACTAAAACTTTCAGTTTATAGTTCCCTTCACACAAACCCAGCTGGCAGATGATGTTTAGGCTTGTTAAGCGCCGCACCATCACTTTGTAAGAAGATAAAATAAAATTATGAATACATGTAACAGCATTGCAGCAAACAGTCTGAAAAGCTGGTTATCAGATGGATGACAGTGACTTAAACTACAAACATTTCTAAACAAGTACAGTGGACCCTCTGTTTTCATTGCTAATCCGTCTGCAATCAGTAAAAACCGAAATTGATGAAAACCGAGGCGTTTTAGAGACCCCAAAATACATAAACACAATTTATAGAGAATAAACATAATGTTTAATATTAAAACAGAACAAAGAACATATACATAGTATTTTTTTTTTATAAATTATAAGGCTAACGTAAATCATAAATGAACATTCATCAGGAAGTTATTAACATTTTTCACCATCTGTTTTTGAGTGAGCACTTCGACATCTTCAGTCTGGAGCCAAAGGCACTAATGCTCTTGCAGAACTTTCTGCTTTGGTGCAGGTGGCAGATTTCAGTAATCTTAATGCCGCTTTCATATTTAATAATTTTCAATCTAAAAGCACTGCTTGCACAATCAGGCCTCTACAACTGATTCAAAACTCTGCAGCCCAACTCGAGTTTAACACAGGTTTCCCTGGAATCACGAAAATTTTCATCGTGCGTGTGTGCGCACAAATCCCCTGCTCCTCTGCAGTGCACCACTTAGTGCCCATTGTTACATAAATGAGTCGGAGTGCCCAACCCCCTTTATTTAAAGTTTTTGTAACTTACAAATGCACGCTGTATTCTTCAGACAGAGTAAAAGCGTTTACTTTTAGAATAAATGATGCGCTAATGTAACACTCAGTTTTGAGATTTTTTTTTGTGTTTTTAAAATGTTTCCACAGTAGTATATGGTGGCAGAATGCGCGCTGTACTTACGGGCACATGTCAACAAACATTTTATTATGAAAGCTTGTATAATACCTGATCTATAATACCTATAAGGCATACACGCCACGGTCAGTCTTTTAGCGCGTGCTGAGCACCGTCAACGAATCAGTCAAACTCAACGCTGCGAGGCTTAAAAGCATGCAAAATAAAATCAAGGCACAAGGTGCAACTGAATTATTGTGTTTTCAATATTACTAAAAAAAAAGTGCAGACACGAATTCTAAATATAACCTCAGCTACATCTATATGTACTATTTATTATTTATTGGTAAGGAATAGATGCAGAGACATATTAGTAAGTTTTATTCAAAAAAATGTATGTACACACAAAAAACGTATGTACACGCTAAAAAATAAGCATGTGAAATAAAATCAAGGCGCAACTGAATTATTGTGTTTTTAATATAAACTAAAATAAAGTATGACTTCTGAAAATAAACGTAGGTACGTCTATATGTATGTATGTCTACATTTAGGAGTAAAAACACAGTTTGCAGTAAAATTAGTTTAAAGACCATGTTTGAATGTCTGTAGATTTCCGTTTCATTTTATTTGTAGTCACTGAAAGTATGTTCAATTTCACTAAACTTTCATTGCAGAATGTCTGTTACTGAATTTCAGGGAATTTACCTTTGAATTCAGTTTTTACCTAGCGTTTCACTTGTAAAGCAGAGGGGGTGGATGGGCTGTAGGTCATCATGCATATGAATAGCTGCCTGATGACCCCTTAATGGTTTGAAAAAAGGGGGGCTGTTGTCCTCAGAATTTCAAGGGTGCAGGGAGACCAGTGTTAACCAACCATGAGTTAACAAACTCATGTGACTCACTCAACCCAACTCCCACTCTGTAGCCTTGATCATGGAACAGATTTTCCCCATCTCTGTCCATAAAGCAGATAATAATCAGGTCGTTTTGGATAAAAGCATCTGCCGAATAACTAAATAGGTCATTTTTATAGGGTCTGTATAAAATCCTGAATAACCACATCACAGACATCAAGCCAGTAAGGTAGGTCAATAAGAACTGATGTATTGTATAGTCTCAAAAAGCACAGGTGGCATGCATGCACCTTACAAACAAAAACTCAGTCTGGAAACAGACATTAACTTTGAAATAAGATACAAGGCACAGGAGAACATTCCAAGCATTTTATTTTAAATTAACCCTTAAGTTTAACCACAATTGGCCCAAGCATCACTTCTCCCTTCAGCTGCAGATCTGGAATCAAAGGAGAATAAAATACTATTTCACTCAAAACACAACAGTGACTCAAGCAGTCACATGATGGCATTGATTTAGTTAATCAAGTAACATACCTTCTGAAGCACTTGCTTTCCTAGAGCTGTTTCAATCACAACAGCCACAGAATCCACTGTCACCATATGCAGCAATCCACCTACAAAGATCATGGATTCAGTAACTGGTGAGTTTCTCCTGTTTTCCTTAAACATACCTATTGCCAGAGAAGGACTTATGCTCTGGATCAAGACTGAAAGAAGCTGCTGTTGCACTCAATAAACATGCAATGTAGATCTGAAGCAAGAGGAGAAATTATGTACAAGCATCTGAAAAGTTCCACTCCAACTAATTAATCCAGCAGTACTTACCATATTACTTTTGACCTGCTGGAACCTGAAGGCCTCCAGCTGAAAGTCCAGTTTAGTTCACTGAGTTTGGGGCATGAAACGTGGACCCTGTGAGCTTAACATCCACCATGCACCTACAACAGGTTATGGCTGTTAGGGTTTCTATAAGCAGCAACGTAAAGCTCACAGGAATTCCACTCACCAATAGTTCTCAATGAAGGAATATCTGGGAATTACATTTAGATCAGGAACTGGAGTAGCAACACATCTATCCACATACACATGAAGGGGAACATGGTGGAACTGCATCACAGAAGCTTCAATATTGATTAGCTCTACTAGAAAATACTGGTTGGACGCTCTTTCAGAGACCCAGTCATCTACAAGAAAAAGCCATTAAATACAATCTACACACAAATGCACTAATCTGTAACTAGATGGCTGACAAGGAAGTTAACACAACCATAAACTTTAGCATTTTACAAACCCACCATGAGTCTCAGGGAGAAGACAAGCATATCCTCTGCAAAATGAGTAGAAGCATATGGAATTCAAACAGGCATCAGTGCATTGCTGCTCACATTGTGGAGTCTGAAATTCAAGATACAAACATCACACCCTGAGCCAATTAAACACCCTCTGCAGACCTCCACTGAGTGGCAACCTTTCCCCTACGCCAGATCACCTTCGTGATCTCCCATAGTCGAACAAGGAGTTTGGGACACTGCTTGTAGACTCTGTAAGGGACTCCACTGGGGCCTGGGGTGGAGCTTGATCTTGCGGCCATCACTGCTTCTTTGACCTCTTTTAGGGTGGGCTCTGTGGTGTTAAACTGTACCATGGGCTCTGGCGGCTTTACCAGAGCCTCACATGGGTCAAGATCTTGTTCTCTTGAGGGATCGCTAAACGTGATGTTGAGATGCTGATTGATCTCCTCCACAGGACACTTCAGGTTGCCACTTTTCTTCTGCCCCAGAAGTCGCTTAGTGAAGGTGAATGGATTGGTTATGAATGCCTTACGCTTCTTGGCCCTCTCCTTTCCATTCTTTCTGTGCCATTCAGCTCTTCTGAGTGTGACAGAGCTTTCTTCTCAGGATCTGTCTGAGTTCAGACAAGGCATCTCTCTCCTCCTCCTTTGTTGCCATGTACTGGCGTTTCAATGTCTTCAGCTCCTGCCTCAGCTGACTGATCTTGAGTTCTCGCCAGTTGGGTCTCACTGGCTGTCAATTCCAAAGCCTCTCTGTCACCCCAAACCGTTCGGCTCCAATAGTTGTTATGAGGGTGCACATAGCCTGAAGTTTGTGATCCACATTGCCCTTCGCTGTTGTTTTCATGATCTTGTCTATATCCGTGTCCAGCTGAAGTCACTCCTTGTTGTTGGCGGCAGGCCACTTGACCCGACATGAATTTGGATTTCCACTCTGCGAGAGGACTGGTGCAGCTCGGAGGTTCCGGGCACTGTGAAGATACTCCGGGCCTGGCTCCTCCTCCATCTGACCAGGGTCTGTGACAAGCACCTTGTCTAACGTGCTGGTCACTACACCTGTGCTTTGCTTCACCTGACCTCCCTTCAGACAGGCCATCTTGGTCTGATGGATTTTTGCACACCTTGCCGCAGATGCAGACTGTGCTCGTAGTCAATTGTCCATTAGCAAAGGTTGTTGCCGGTAGGTCAGTCCGATTGGGATTCTAATTCTCCCCCCCTCTCGGGAATCCCTGGGGGTATGGTTCAGAAGGTTTCTTTGTAGTTTGTTTTGGGTGTTCCTTCACAGGAACAGCAGCTCGGGGTGCTAGCCCTTGCTGCCCTGAATGCCGTCTTTCCGTGCTGTCGACTGTCTATCCAGTCGTCACCACCCTGTTCATGGTTGTCAACCGGCCTTTTCCGGTGGCCACTGGCAAAGCCAGACATGACAGTTCTTACATACACCTCTTGGTGCTACTTGGACACATCATCAATAATGAATGATACTCATTCTCTTTGATGTTAGGATTTGGTGAAATTGAATATAACATATCTAAATTCATCTTTTAATCAACTTTCTAGAATACATGGTAGACATGTCTTTTACTTTAAAGCACAGTTTAATTAATTATTAAATTAATCATTTTATTTCTGAAATATCAAATTATCTTTAAAAAAAATCTTTATTTTTTCAGCTTGTTATAAAATGATTCTTTTTTCATGCTGCAGCAGGTGGTGACATCACAGGACTTGAGCATCATCAGTGATGTATTAAATAAGGGAAGGAGCTGTGGATAATGAGGAACCTACAGGAAATATGTTGCATGTTATGGTTGTTTTTATGTTCTCTGGTGATCATGGGGAATATGATGTTATTGGCTGTTCTTGTGAGTATGGTTCTTAGTATTTTAAGCTTCATTGCTGATTCTCCACCGTGGAGTTCATCTGCTGTGAAGAAATCATCTCAGGGTTCTCAGCTTGTTCATGACACTACAATCCTTTACCTCTGTAAAGGAAAATATGATTTTACTCTTTATAAGTGATTAATATTAACTATTTGTGTTTGCATATACATATGAATAACTTTCTACAGTTAATATGTCTTATTATGTTGATTATTTTAAGTCAAGAATGTACACATTGTATATTGATAAACTCACAGATGAGCATTTCATTAGTGATTTTGCTTTCAATAAAAGTGTTTATGAACAAATATTGTGTTTTGTTATGTTGTGTTTGAAATAGTTTTATAAAAGCAATAAGGCACATTAAATGAATGCTTAAGTCCTCACGTCATCTTTTTATGGATCTGGGTTCGTGTGTTCGTTCTTTGATAAAATGTGTAAGGTGTGTGATGCCTCCACAATATACACTCGCTTACTGTGCAATTCTGTTCTATAGATGTTTTGCATAAAGTTTAAAACAAACTAGCTCAGCTTACTCACATGAATAAAAAGCTTTAGTAGCAAAATACACATCATATTGACATTAAGAATTGAAGTCAGTGTTAATCTGATTAACTAAACATGATCAAATCACTTTAATATTACATTATGACTTCGCTTTACAGTAAAAAAAAAAAAATTAAGTCAATATAATTTAAATAACGTGATTCCACAAGCAAAAAAAATTAAGAAAGAAATTCTAATTTCTATGCAAAAAAATGTAACTATGCAAAGTAAATTTAAAGGTCTTCTTTTCAGTGTAGCACATGAGCCAATAAGGGACCTCTATTAATAACACAATTGAACAATTCAAACATAAACTAATACTAAGCTACTACAGAAGCAGCTACTTAATGTAGTTCAGAGAGAGAAATGTAGATTCTAAAACTCTGTGGGGTAAGAAAATGATTAGTCTCAGCTGATCCAATCACATGATCTCGTTAAGGAATTGGAATTGCTGCATCTTCTTAAAAGAGCTCAACTAGCAACAACCTGAAATGTCTTCAGTTCTGGAGCCGTGGTTTGGTCTTGTGAGCAGCTTGAGGTTCTTAAGGATGTTGTGGAAGATGGAGAAGTTATTCTAAATATTTGGCTGTTACCTTGGTGATTGTGTTGTAATTGAACCATTAACTCTAAAATGTTTGATGTTTCAGGGTTCTCTTACTGTTCGTGACTGTACTGATCTGTAGAGAATCAAGTGGCCTTGATGGTAAGTATAACAAATGGTTAAATGGAGGTTAATTTTCTGTTTTTTCTCTCTAATCTGTTTTTAACCACCTCCTTTCTGTTCGTAGTCTGGAATCAAAAACCTGTTTACTACCGGCATGGTGCTGGTACAGTACCTCAACCTGTCCAGATGTCAGGACCTTGGACCCAGGTACCTCTGTCCTCACCTCAACCTGGAGCAAGTGTAACTGCTTCTCCAGCTCTGCAACAGTGCTATGATCAGCCTGCAAGTGGTTCTAGCTGGTTTGGTTCTTTAGGACAATGGGTACTCCCTGCATCACAAGGCCAAACCTACAATCCAGTTCCTTAAACTGTACAGGGTTCAAGAACTTGGCCCCAGGTGTCTCAGTCCTCACCTCAAACAGGATCACACCCATCAGCTTTTTCATCTCAACAACAGAGCTATGATCAGCCTGTCTCAGCGGTTCCTTCAAGTTCAAGTTATTTATTTATATAGCGCTTTTTACAACAGTACATTGTCACAAAGCAGCTTTACAGAATGAAAAGCCTTTAAACCCCCAAAGAGCAAGCCGAAGCGACAGTGGCAAGAAAAAACTCCCTTTTATGTTGTTATTCAAGGAAGAAACCTTAGGAGGACCAAGACTCAGTGGGGGACTCATCCTCCTTGAGCGGCCAGGCAGCAACAACAATGTAGGACAGCCATGTAAAGACATTTAACAAATGTAAAAACTAAAAACTAGAAAACTATAAGTGAAGACCTTCACCTCCCCCCCCCCCCCCAAATTAGCCTGTCATGTCTGGTAGCTTTTGCAATCTGACTGCACTGATGTACCATACATGTTTGCTTTTATGTTTTTACAGGAACAGTTCTACAGCTTATTGTAGCCTATTCCTGTTAATTGTGCTTTTATTTGATTGATTTGAATTCTTCAGCCAATGCATGACAGGGGGGGAAAAAAAAAAACAACCTAAAAAAAGAAGGGGGGGGGGGAAACAACCTATACTTACATTCCTATATACTGTACATACATGCCCTGAGACACACACACATCCTAATATTGTTAGAAATTGTGTGTGTCTCTTTATGTGTGTATGTTTGTGCCCCTGTTATGGAATGTATTCATGATGAGAGCAAGAAACCGCGACCATGCTCCCATGGCCCAGCAACTGATAGGGAAAGACCAGGGGGACCCAGACCACCCGAGGCCAACGGGAACCTGAAGAGCAGAGGCCACACAACCCAATGGCCACCGCACACGCACCGCAGAGGAGGAAGGACGGAGACCCCAGACGAGGCCTCCATGGACAGGGGGCAGGAACCTGGAGAGCCAGAGGCAGGAGACCCCAGACACATCCTAATATTGTTAGAAATTGTGTGTGTCGTCCACACTATCACATTCACACAAGTGCCCATTGATATGTGCTCATTCATCCCAATTGCACATGCCAATTGTACACACCAATCACACACTCATGTGTGGCATTGGGCCCGCAGTGTCCCAGCGAGGCAGCCAGCCAGTCCCCACACTAGGTAGGGCGCACAGGGCCAGGCGTGTAAGGACCCGCCCTCCCCCTCCTCCTACCCAACTTGTTGCAGTGAATGTGAAAAGTGGAAGTGTGTCTGTAAGCTACAGTGCAAATAAAATTGGGGATCTGTGTTTGAATGTACTTCCTGTTGTGATATATTTGCTAGTTTATGCTCATTTTATGAAGTGTAATAGGTGTCTTGCTAAGTTTCAATGGGTCCTGCAAGCTTCTGAGCTGTTGAATATCGAGTGCTCAGATACCAAACAAAGGTGGTGCAAGCTGGTTTATTGCTCAGTTCACATCAGTGTGTCTAGTCTGTAGATGGATATTAACTTTGTTTGGACAAAGCTTCCTCTTTCCCTTGTTCTTGGCTGTATGATCATTATGTTTCTTTTACAATCTCTCACAAGTCTAATTTCAGGCTATATGAAAACATTATACAAAAGTCATTTGGCAGACTGGAGATAGAAGACCCTGTGTCCACAAAAGATTCACTGTACAGGTTTGAGAGTCTGAGGCAGAGCCCAGATAGGAACAGAATCCGGGCCAATTATGGCTTACATTTGGCACTATCGGTTCACTGTCGGCATCATTAGCAACATGTTGGCCGAGCAATTGCCGACACTAGCTAGATTTAAAAATGGTTTTATC
>JAFMOD010001837.1:0-18260 GCA_019802435.1 Corydoras maculifer
GGGTGGACCTCGGCGGGCACGCACGCTGGGTGGACCTCGGCGGGCACGCACGCTGGGTGGACCTCGGCGGGCACGCACGCTGGGTGGACCTCGGCGGGCACGCACGCTGGGTGGACCTCCACCTCGGGATCGCCTTCCTGCACACAGTAAAGGTACACCCCCACCGCTACACCAAAGAACAGGGCACTCTCCGTCTCAGACTGCCCCGGATTCACCCCATTGCCGGCACACTCCTCCATATTAATGGACACAATCGGTAACTCCGGTACCGCCCCCTCGCAGCGCGATCCAGACACGGCGCGATCCGGTGCGTCACGTGACTGCCCCGCAGCGCACGTGCTGAGCTCGGCGGCCGCGCAACGCGCGCGCCGCGTCTTGGCTCCGCGCCGGCGGCGCGCACCGCGTCTGGATCCCACGACGGGGGGCTTTACAAACTGGACTGGGCTATCAGCCCAGAACTCCTCAGAGTTCAGGAGGGTACGAATGGGCAGAATATGCCCATACAGGTATGACTCGCCCGCTTCATCATCGAAGACCTCGACCAGCTCGAGGCCCTCCTCAGCATGGAGCGCTTCATATCCGTACCTCCACATGAACTCATCATCATAAAACTCCGGTATCACAGTGTCGGAGCCGTCCTTACGGCTCCGGGACGGCGGGCTGCGCATAGCGGCGCACTCGCGGTCACGACGGAGGGCGCCGCGAGTACGAGGCTATACGCTATACGGCCCCCGCAAAGAAAAATTTTTAAATGCGCTTACCTGGGCTCTGGACTCCCCAATAGATTGGCACTTCGTGATGTTACACTCGCCTACCCGGAGAATAAAGCAGCTGCGCATAGAAAGCGCAGAGCCGTCTCGCTCAAACGCGCTGAAGGGAGCCAGGCACGCAGGTAACAAGGAATGGGAATTTATTTTAAAGGTGTAGAGACACCACAAAACACAGGTACGACGAGTGAACATAAACTAAACCACGAAGTGCACCGAGTACAGGGAAAGAAGGAAATAAATACAAACCAAAACCAATCACGTGCACAAAACCACCAATGAACAGAAAGAGACAATTAAACAAACTAAATGACTAATTAAAGTAAATGACCAAACATGGAACAGGTGCCCTAGGCACCCGTTACAGGTTGTTTAAATCGCACAGAAATAAAATAAGCACTAATATCATCACCTGGAATTCGGTAATTTAATCACGTATTATTTTATACATTATCATTATTTTATAGATGTCTTTAATTTCCATATATATATATATATATATATATATATATATATATACATAAATTGTAACGGGGGTCTGTTAGGGGGGCGAGCACCTTTCCCATAATCCTTTGCGTGTCATACCTAATGTCTAAATGTACTGATATAACGTCTGTAAAATGTGTAGAGCAAAATGTATTGTCATGAGCGTGTTTTACGTAATGTCAACTTTCATTTGATGTATGTATAAGTGTTCCTAATGTTGTCTGTGAAATTCACCATCCCCGTGTGTCTGTACTCGTATGATACCCTGCACCCATGGTAAGAAGATAAGCCTCTGTTCACGAGCTATACTCTTTGTTAATAAAAAAGAGCTATTCCTTGCTAAAAGAGCTTCCTCCTAATAAAAAGTGTTGTGAGACACCAGAATGGCTCGTTCTTTCCTCCACTCCTCCGGGGAACACGCCTATATATATATATATATATATATATATATATATATATATATATATATTTATTATCTTCCGCTTTGTCCACTATTATGTTTTTTGGACTGTGGGAGGAAACCAGATAAAACCCACACGGACACGGGGAAAACATGGAAACTCCAAGCCAGATGGATATATATATATATATATATATATATATATATATATATATATATATATATATATATATATGCATCAGGGGGATTTAGGTTTTCACCAGAACGCAGCAGTGCCATAATTGTTGTATGTGCTATGCTACACAAAATTGCAGTTGGTGATGGCTTAAGTCTTCCTGATGAAAAATGTGAGAATGAAGAGAGTGAAGACAACATTCATGTTTCTGCCAAATACAGTTTATGCCTGATCTATTAGTTCAATTGCAAGCACTGATAGTTTGTGATACATCCTCCACTTTCTTCTTTGTTGTGGAATTATCTCGTGCTTTGGAAAATAATGTAATAATGTAAATAATTTGTCTTTTTTTTCTACTTAATCAAGCATCTTATTTAGTTTTCTATCAGAAAAGTGTATGGTTGGTTTGCCATGCCAAAGCTGTTGGTTTGCCATGCCACTGAATAATGCATTCAGGTTAAAAGTGCACCCATTGATAAGCTTGCTTGGTAAGCAATTGGTTGTTTACCACTTTTTATAACAGTAGCCTAATTTAAATATGATTATTTATTGTTTATACATTTTAACAAAAATATTTTCTAAATTAATTGTTTATTTTTTGTGCATTATAATGAGAGATTTGTAATGGTCGGTCACGAAGGGTGGTGCTCCCTGGGTAGCTCCGACCCTTATTTAGTCTGGTCTCCACGCCCCTGTATGCATTGTTATTGTCATGGTTTATGATCACGTGTGTGTGTGTGTAGGTCCTTGTCTTGCGTTGTTATGGTCATGTGTAGGTCTTTGTTTAGCTTCGTTACGGTCACGTGTTGTGTGTAGGTCTTGGTCCGGTTTGTTTTGGTCACGTGGTGTGGGTTGGTCATGTGTTCACGCCCTGTAATTATGCACACCTGGTTTCCCCGATCACTGTCCCTATTTAGGTAGCTCACTCCCGTCACTCTAAGCTAGATGGTCTTGGTTTGTGCACCTACCCTCGCTACGCCTCGTCCACTCTGGCCCACACCCCTTGTCTCCGGTTCTCCGTCTCGCCTTGTTCTCGCCTTATCCTGTTCTCGCCTCGTCCTGTTCTCGCCTCGCCCTGTTTCGCCTCGCCCTGTTCGCCTTGACCCTGTTGCATTTCGTCCCGTTCGCCTCGTCTTGTTGGGTCTGTATTTATGACTTTATGTTGCAGTGCCCCGTCCTGCTGCCGTTGCCAGTTTTGCCACACTCCACCCTGTGCGTCCTGCGTATTGGAACACGGCCCCGTTGACGTCTGACGCTGACTACGCTGTGACGTCAGACCTTAGCTCCGCAGCCCTGTGTTCATCCTTGAATGTTATATTCCCAAAGTACTGTTGAAATGTTGTGTGTGGCTAAAATAAAACTTTGTTTGGCAACAAATCCCCGCCCCCGACTACGTCGTTCCGAGTAGCGGATCCACCTACTCCGACCGGTTCCTGGGGAACCGTAACAAGATTGTGTGGTATGTGATTCAGTTGATGTCGCCTTGACGCCGCCTTTTCAGGGGCGGAGACTACAAAGAATCCACGTTCTTAAAGTTATGTCGTTTTTCAAGTTGTTCGTTAATCGCAAAGAATGTTTGCTTTCGGGAAATCCACCCCTGTTTAATAAAGACATTTATTTTAAAATTTTTATCCGATTAATCGAAAAAATTAACGATCAATCAAATGATTATCAAAATAATCGTTAGTTGCAGCCCTAGTGGAAACTTCTGTAATGATGCTGGAAAGAAATTTCTGAACACAAAAAAGTAATATCTCCTATGTGTTCAGATGTTCGATATTTAGGAAGTGCCTGCCATGAGCGGATAAAGAGGCTCACTAAACATTTACATTTAGGAGATACTTTTATTCAAAATGACTTACAAATGAGAACACAAGTCAGTAGTAACAAAAAAAACAGCTACACTGTAGAACTATCAAGCCTGATCATTATTATATCCTGTACCCCCATACCCGCCCTATTTTTAATTATAGGGCGGGTATGGGGGTATATATATATATATATATATATATATATATATATAGAGAGAGAGAGAGAGAGAGAGAGAGAGAGAGAGAGAGAGTATATATATATATGTTTCTGAAAGGTGTTTTTTGAGTAAACAAGCTATCCAACACAAAGAACAAGGAAGAGAATAAGAAGGCTATATATGTATATTATAGTAGGGTGTGGGTGTAATTACAAATTAGGTTATTTTATATTACATCATATTTATTTAAGTGATAATATAGCATAACTACCCAATAATAATAAAACTTCTGGCCCCCAATAATAAAAATTATAATAAAAAAACTTCTGGCCCTCTGTCAGCAGTGATACAATGCATGTGAGCCAAAGATGATCCATATATGAAAACTTACTATTATTACCTACTAGTCCCAAAGCTCATCTGGTTCACATCAGGCAGAAACATGGTACTGTTAACTACAATTTATGGCCCACAAATTAAAAAGCTAATATGATTCACATTTTAAAACACATGTAAGTCTTTGTCCTCCCCTGGGTGTAAATGGTCCACATCACCTGAGTCGCCTGTTGAGGACCTTTAGTTCCACTGCATTCTCTTATTTTTCTATTGCTTTCCCTCTTTCTGCTTACCTAAGATTGTTATACTTGTACCATTGTCTGTTCTCTGCAGTTTCAAATCCCAACAGAAGAGTGAAAGCAAAGGAACCTACGAGTGCCACACATTTGTCACACAATGTATAAAACAGATTTGGGAAGAACTTTCTAAAGACTATTTGAGCTCTGTTGTAAAAAGAATGCCATAAATGTGTTCAATTATTATATTTACCATTTCTCGTATGTTTATATTTCTACACTCACTGAACATTTTATTTTATCCATCACCCTGATATCTCCTCTATAGGGGTTTATCAGAGAACAGAGTAAAGGAGACAAACAAAGTATGTACAAAAACAGAACTGTAATTATAGAATTACAAAGTGTATCTATATCATCAGTGGAACTGAAGAAATCAAAAAAAAAAGTGTAGAACTGAGGAGGTGTACCTCATAAATTGGTGTGTGTAGTGTATATAATAATAATAATAATAATAATAATAATAATAATACTTTATATTATAATTATTATTATTATTATTGTTATTATTATTGTCAACTGATGTACTCAGACCTACTTACATTTCTCTCCTCTTTTAAATATAATAGTAATAACAACAATTTAACTGCGTCGCGACTTTCACTTACCTCTCCTGTTCATTCTCGTCTTTATTTCCAGAGTAATTCATTTTAAAGATATGTTCTTCTCTTAAATATCACATCGGAATCTTTAATTTAAACACAGAGCCAAATACAGTTCCACCGACTCCAGTTCTCCCTATAATGTCAAAGCCAAACATCAAAATAACTCTAACATTAGTCTTGAAGTCTTAACTGCTACTTTCTTGCGAAATCTGTGCAAGCCAAAAAAACTTTTCCTATTTCACAGAAGCGACTTTTTCTTTCACTTTAACTAAAGCTGCGTTGCTTCACTTCCCACAACACACATCTTCACAACGGGTGACGTCAAGGCAATGTTGCATGAAGCGAGTTATCGCCAAAATGTTTTATTTTTGGTTTTGTTATTGTGAAATTTAATAAATCTTTGTTAATACGAGTGAACCTTAACAGTTCAACAGTTCCGTTTTGACCTCCGGGTTCTCCGGTTTCCTCCCACAGTTCAAAAACATGGATCAAGTTTATTGAATTCTCAAAAATTGCCCCGTTTAGAGTGTGTCTGTGTGAGTGAGTGTGTGCCCAGCGATGGATTGGTGCCCTGTCCTGGGTCTATCTGCCCAGCGCCCGAGATGTTCTCCTCTGGATGGGCATGGGGAACCCCACCGCGACCCTAATAGAGGATAAGCGGGAGATAATGAATGAATGAATTAGACTGCATACTCTATACAAAAAAGTCTATTCAAAATACTGATATTTTTTTTTTTTTTTTTTAAATACTTCAAAATACTTGAATGTTTTTCAATATTGTTATTCAATTTAATTTTATCCTATTTAAGGCAGAAATATAATTCACCTTCAGGTCGCACTGGGTGGGCAAATTAATCTGTAAGTCTTTATTTTTTTTAGCAACTGTTGCAGATTCTGAAGATGCTGATTATTCATTCATTCATTATCTCCCACTTATCCTCTATTAGGGTCGCGGTGGGGTTCCCCATGCCCATTAAGGGGAGAACGTCTCGGGCGCTGGGCAGATAGACCCAGGACAGGGCACAGACACACTCTATATGGGGCAATTTTAAGAATTCAATTAACTTGATCCATGTTTTTGGACTGTGGGAGGAAACCGGAGAACCCGGAGGAAACCCACGCAGACACGGGGAGAACATGGAAACTCCACCCAGATGGGGATTCGAACCGGGAACCCCTAGCGCTGAGAGGTGAATGTGCTAACCACTAAGCCACCGTGCCGCCTAAGATGCTGATTAATGGATGGAATTAAATAAAAACATCAGTAGCACTTTGCAACAAATCATCTAATTCATCAAAATTGCTATTGCAAGGAGACAAAACACATGCATGACCAGAAGGAAAATAGTGGTTTGATGCGGGGCAGGACTGGCGCCCTGTCCTGGGTCTATCTGCCCAGCGCCCGAGACGCTCTCCCCTGGATGGGCATGGGGAACCCCACCGCGACCCTAATAGAGGATAAGCGGGAGATAATGAATGAATGAATATATATATATATATATATATATATATATATATATATATATATATATATATATATATATATATATATATTTCTTTTTTGCAAATGATAAACATGTTGCCTGCATCAATACAATTGACACATACCAGCATGATGGGTATCAGCATGCCTTTCTGTCTTTATGACTTTGCAACATCACTCTGGAATGCTTCAAGGAAATACATTCCAAAGGCCGTGTGGTGTTTGTAGTTCAGCTAAACAGCTACTGGAAATGGAAATAAACCCTTATGGAAATTTCAAACAACTAATTCATAAACATAAATTGTAGGTTAACCCTGTTTTTTGTGATTCCATTTGCATTTGAATAATCAATGTCTTTCTGTCATCACATCAAATATATAACAATAACAAGATATCACAGAGCAAGTGATATTGAGTGTACTAAACAAGCCTTCAAGAGACAACATAGAAAAATATTTAACAGGGATGGCGGAGAGAGACGAAGATAATGAGAGCAACAAAAGTCAACCGAAAACTAAAATGAGATAATATGACAAAGCTAATGTAGTGCTTGGCTTCACTGTAACTGCAACTTCACTGTAACTAAGGTGGGAGACGAAGAAAGAACAGTGTGTCTAGTGTGTCTTTAAATGTTGGCAGTGGACAGCATGAAGCCAAATACAGTGCCTTGCGAAAGTATTCACCCCCCTTTACATTTTTCACATTTTGTTACCTCACAACCTGGAATTCAAAGGGAATATTTGAGGGTGTGCATCATTTAATTTACAGACCATGCCTACAACTTTCAACATTTAACATATTTTTTTATTGTGAAGCAAACAACAAATAGGACAAAATAACTGAAAACATCAGTGTGCATAACTATTCAGCCCCGTAAGTCAGTATTTTGTAGAGCCAATTACAGCTGCAAGTCGCTTTGGAGCTGGAAGTCTCTATGAGCTTCCCACATCTTGCCACTGGAATTTTTGCCTATTCCTCATGGCAAAACTGCTCCAGCTCCTTTAAGTTAGATGGTTTCCGTTGGTGAACAGCAATCTTCAAGTCTGACCACAGATTCTCAATTGGATTAAGGTCTGGGCTTTGACTAGGCCATTCCAATATGTTTACATGTTTCCTCTTAAACCACTCAAGTGTTGCTTTAGCAGTATGCTTTGGGTCATTGTCCTGTTGGAAGGTAAATCTCCGCCCTAGTCTCAGATCACTGACAGACGTAAACAAGTTTTGCTTAAGAATATCCCTGTATTTAGCACCATCCATCTTCCCCTCGACTCGGACCAGTTTTCCAGTCCCTGCTGCTGAGAAACATCCCCACAGCATGATGCTTCCACCACCAGGTTTCACTGTGGGGATGGTGTTCTTGGGGTGATGAGATGTGTTGGGTTTGCGCCAGACATAGCGTTTTCCTTGGTGGCCAAAAGTTTGATTTTGGTCTCATCTGACCACAGTACCTTCCTCCATACAGTTTGGGAGTCTCCCACATGCCTTTTTGCAAACTCGAAATGAGCCTTCCTATTTTTGCCTGTAAGTAAAGGTTTTTTTCTGGCCACTCTTCCATAAAGCCCAGCTCTATGGAGTGTATGGCTTATTGTTGTCATATGGACAGATATGGGAATTCTGCAGCTCCTTTAGGGTTCCCTTTGGCCTCTGTGCTGCCTCTCTGATTAATGCCCTCCTTGACCAGGCTGAGAGTTTTGGTGGGAGGCCCTCTTTTGGCAGGTTTGTTGTGGTACCATGTTCTTTCCATTTGATGATGATGGATTTGATGGTGCTCCGGGGGATCATGAGAGATTTGGATATTTTTTTTATAACCCAACCCTGACTTATACTTCTCTACAACTTTATCCCTGACTTGCTTGGAGAGCTCCTTGGTCTTCATGGTGTTGTTTGGTTAGCTTAATGGTGTTGCAGCCTCTGGGGCCTTTTAGAAAAGGTGTGTATATACTGACAGATCATGTGACACTTAGATTGCACACAGGTGGCCTTCATTTCACTAAGCATGTGACTTCTGAAGGTAATTGCTTGCACCAGAACTTTTTAGGGGCTTCATAACATTCATTCATTCATTATCTTCCGCTTATCCTCTATTAGGGTCGCGGTGGGGTTCCCCATGCCCATCCAGGGGAGAACGTCTCGGGCGCTGGGCAGATAGACCCAGGACAGGGCGCCAATCCATCGCTGGGCACACACTCACTCACACATACACACTCTAAATTGGGCAATTTTGAGAATTCAATTAACTTGATCCATGTTTTTGGACTGTGGGAGGAAACCGGAGAACCCGGAGGACCCCCCCCCCCCCCCCCCCCCCCCCCCCCCCCCCCCCCCCCCCCCCCCCCCCCCCCCCCCCCCCCCCCCCCCCCCCCCCCCCCCCCCCCCCCCCCCCCCCTGCGCTGAGAGGCGAATGTGCTAACCACTAAGCCACCGTGCCGCCGGCTTCATAACAAAGGGTGTGAATACATATTCACATGCCAATTTTCAGTTTTTTTATTATATACATATTTTTTTTTTCTCATTTCACTTCTAAAACGTAGACTATTTTGTGCAGATGCATCACATTTAATTCAGATTTAAAAAAATTCATACAGGTTGTAATGTAGTAAAATAGGGGAAAATCCAAGAGGATGAATACTTTTTCAAGGCACTGTAAATGAAGGCATCACTTAAAGATATTACACCCCAATCACGCTGATAAGACGCATGAGTTTTAATCGAAAACGTGACGAGTATAAACAGCAATCATCCCGCTTTATGAAAGCTACTTCAGTAAAGCTGTGCGCTGCAAAATGGGTGCATTGTAGCAATTAGTTCTGACTTCCTTATTGAGATTAAAAAAAAAAAAACAGTACAAATTGTTGTATTCATTTTTGTTTTGTAGATTAAAGTGTTAATATATTATGCTCCTGAATTAATGTTGCTGATGACTTTGAATTTATTATTATTTATTGATTTTATTTAATTTAATTTTTCAGTATCGAATGCCAGTCAGTTCAAAAATGTTTCTAGCCCACCACTGGTCTGCATGTCACAGAGGAGCCGCACGTTGCAGAGCCCTCCAATGAGCTGCACCCTGCCGAGCCCACCAAGGGGCTGCACGCCACCAAGGGGGCGTCCGCCGAATCTCGTCCACAGGGATCATCCGCCTCGCCACTCCGACGGAGGGCACCCGCCACGTCTCACCCACAGGGGGCGTCCACCTCGCCACCAGTCCGAGGACGTCCACCTCGTCTAGTCCACAGGGGGCGTCCACCTCGTCTAGTCCGCAGGGGGCGTCCACCTTGTCTAGTATGCAGGGGCATCCGCCTCGCCTCATCCACAGAGTTCGTCCGCCACTCCTAGTCCGCAGAAGGCATCCGCCACGCCTCGACCGCATTTGCAAGCCCGCCAGAGGACGTCCGCCTCGCCTTGCCCGGAGAGGGTGTCTGCCAGGTCACGCCTCCAGAAGGCGCCTGTCAAGTCTGGCCCGAAGCAGGCGCTTTGTTTGTTACAAGCTTATGTATAAATCATGTCACTGTGACAGTCTGATCTAATGTACTCACACAGTTCTACTCTTAGGTGGCACGGTGGCATAGTATTTAGCAGATTCACTTCTCAGCACTGGGGATTTAGGTTTTAATCTCACTCTAGGTGGAGTTTCCTTGTTGCCCCTGTGTCTGCATAGATTTTATTCCAGCTTCCCTGGTTTCCTCCCACAGTCCACAAACATGGGTTCAAGGTAAATTTAATGCTTTAAATCACCCCATAACTTGTGTATCTGTGTGAGTGAGTGTGCCGAGCGATAGATTGGCACCCTGTCCTGTGCCCTCCCAGAGCCTGAAACGTTCTTACATGGATGGGCATGGGGAACCCCACCGCGGCCCGTATAGAGCATTAAGCATGAATAAATGAATGTTATCTTCTTATTGTTGTTCTATTGTATATTAGTAAAAATATGTGGAGGATTTGTTTCATTCCCAAAGTAGTTAAAGTAGTTACAAAGCCAATATATTAAAAATGAAGAATATAAGTAAGAATGAATCTCGAGTTTAAACTTGTAAGAGACATGTTAAAAATGTTTAACTACAAAATGTTAGTCACGCCGCCTCCCTCTGAGCATAATGACTTCAGCTCCCACAATGCACTTCCAAAAGGACATTTCAATACCACGCCCCTTCCTCGCTCGGGTTCACCAGAGTGGTAATCATCTACACGTGTACTTCCATCTATATATACTTCCGGTTCCCATTCCTACGTCGTGAAGTATTGTTATTTTCCAGTGACATACCGAGCGTTCTTTGGATTTTGCTCTTCCCGGTTATTGTACTTTTCGCCTGTTTCTTCCCGACTTTTTTGAATTTGCCCTTTTGAATTTGTCGCTATTAAACTTTTGATTCTGCATTCATTGCTCGTCCTTTACGCGCACCTGCATTACAGTTACTAATTTATTTTCTAAAAAGATTCATAATCATTTATTACAACATGACATGTTTAATTCCATTTATTCATTGTTAACATTAACAGTGGATTTTTCAAATCCTGTAGTCTACATTAAGTGTGCTCACTTTTTTTTCTATCAAGTGTTTGTGGAAGAGATGTTTTTCAGCTGTTTCTTAGAGCTGCTAAGTGACTCACAGACAGAGTTGGGAAGGTTTTGCAGTGGTGAATAAGTTTATCAGTGGTGAACGAAATAGTGAGCAAGCTGAGGTTGAATTATCAGGTGACAGTCATCACTAGAGCGAAGTGAATGATTTAGAGTGTATTTTAGAAAAATTAGATTATAGATTGAAGGTAAGAAAGGCAGGTCCAGACGCAGGTCCAGTGTACGCCAGAGTCAGGGCCTTGTACTGGACCTAATCAGATTAAGATGTCAATTGTAAAACCATGGTTACAGACAGAAATAGTTGAAAAGATTGTGTAGACAATCAATCAATTTGGAAGGTCAGGTCATGATAGATTTAGAGTTTAGCTGGGATTATAGAAGCTGTTTTTTCCAAATTTCATTTCAGATGACGGGCCTTCATCCAAACAGATATGTTAGTGAGGAAGGCGGATAAAAGACAAAAGAGAACTGAAGTGTAATCAGTATAGATAGTACTGGTAAGAAAAACATTGTGCCTGAATGACTGTGCCAAGGGATGTCATGTATAATGAAAAGAGGAGTGGCCCAAGTACAGATCCCTGAGGAATGTCAGTGAGTACTTGGTGACAGTTATAAATCTCCCCATTCCATGACAGTTTAAATGTCCTTTCTGTTAGATAGGATCAAAATCATTAAAGTGTCGTAACAGAGAAGCCTAGTTTGAATAGAGATAGTAGAATTTGATGATTTACTGTTTCAAAAGAGGAGAGGACAGAGGATTGAGAGTTAGCTTTGGCAGTCTTAAGTGCATTAACCAGAGAAAGCAATGCTGTCTCACTGAAATAACCACACCTGAAACCAGACTGATTTGGATCTAAGAGGTTTATGTTCTCACTGCAACATCATGATTAATAAGTGTGTGATGTGGCCTCCAGTTTCTCCAGTTTACAGTTTGGATCATCCTTTAGATCACTTAGCTCCTGCAGTCCTGATCCTTCTGGTCTGATGTATGTCAAATAAAGTTCTCTGACATTTGATGAGGGATTTAATTTGAGCGCTTCAGCCAGATCTGAACAACCTCCATCCGTAATACAGCAATATTTGATCCTACAGAAAGAAAAAGACGGATGATATAAAACTAATGCTGTAAGAGATTTAAATCTTAAACTCTGGTGTTAGAATAAAAGATCATAAAGATGAAGCTTCATCACAAACAAACGATTCATCAGTGATTCAACACTAAAATCTGGATTCCATATCTGATTCTGAAACATTCATATCTCTGACTGAATGAGAACCTGAAATCTTTCATTAATGGCATTAGTCACGTTTAATCATCAGATCTGATCTTGCTCATTCATTAGACATCAGGTGAATCAGATGCAACTGAAACCTAAAAAAGAACTGAATCATTAACATGAGTCTGCTGAACTCTTTTAGTTATGCTGCTCCAGTCAGTTCTGCCGGAGTCACATGCCACACTGTGTCAATCAATTACTTATTACTTAAATGCTGAGCTTTATTTGCTCTAACTGCTTTTCTTTTATGTTACTTTAAGTTGTGGCCGGTTTCCTGGAGGTGTAGTCAGATCTTCATCCATGGTGTCTGCTGAAGCACTGCGGCCACGATGATTACTGGATGGAATTTGGATATTAATTGGACTGGCAGTCCGGCAGGGCCCATTTAATGGACTTACATAAAATTTTCCAGTTGTTATAGTTTTTCCATTTATTATATACAGTCACCTGATCACGACACAATCAGTACACGGCTGTCCTACACTGTTGATGCTGCCCGGCCACTCAAGGAGGATGAGTCATGGGCAAATGCCTAGAACAGGGCACCAATAAATTGCTGGGAACACACCCATCCACTCTACCTTGAATCCATGTTTTATGGACTGTGGGAAGAAACCGAAGGGCCCAGAGAAAACCCACACAGACACAGGAAGAAGCTGGATATGCCACCCAGATTGGGATTTAAACATGGATCCACAGTGATTAGAGGCAAATGTGCTAACCACTACCATTACCTGTGCCGCCCCTCTAAAATTTGCTCACAATTATTCCTGATTGTGCTACTGCTGCCCAAACGTACACCAAAATATTTAAAACCTCGTCCAGGTAAACGATCTGGGAATAAAGTTTCCCCACCATGCCAATCCTCTTCATATACAATACATCTGGTCAGCATGGATTACCAGATCAACCACCTGCTCCAATGTCAAAGATGATGCTTGTGAGAGCAGCTTACGATGAGACAGCGAGAAAGTTTTTTAATTATTCTTAGTTTTATACAGTTATTCTTTTTTTGGCACAAGTTTCAGCACAGTTCTCTGTTCTCTTGCACCATTTATATTAAATGTGGCAATTTTAATCCCAGTCATTACAAAATTAAATAGTTAAAGCTAGTCCACACCCAGAAGAGGTCATAATCATTACTGGTTTTATTAGGCTCATTATTTTGTTCAGTAAATGTCTTTTGATTCTTTAGTTGTTTTATATTATGTAGGAACTGATAACCATTTTAAATTGCTCTTCCACCTGCACATGTCACTGTCCTTTTGTGTTTTCTAAGAATATTCAAATTTCTTCAGGTGTTTATTGTATGTTCTCATTGTATGCATAACTTGTGCGCACACAGAGCAGTATGAATCAGAAACTGAACCTTTACTGTCAGGTTCCCCACTGATCACTATTTCTCCCTCATTCACTCATCCCTCACTGTTTAGAGTGGAGATATATCAACACCCTTGTTCCATGTCGCACTGTCCATGTCACACTGTTCTTTAACATAAAGTTATTTTCAAGCAGGTTTACCTAGAGACCTTTGTCTATGGTCTACCCTTCTATATTAGTATCCTCCACCACAAACTTAGCTAAGAAAGGTTCGACCTCCTTTGGTACTAAAGCAGTGTTAGAGACTAGGGCTGCAACTAACGATTATTTTGATAATGGATAATGTTGTCGTTCGATTATTTATTTTAAAATTCCAAGTCTTTACATTTACATTTAGCAGACGCTTTTATCCAAAGTGACTTACAAATGAGAACACCACAAGTAAGTAGGTATGAAGCTACATTGTAGAATTATTAAGCAGGTCAATAAATGTCTGGTTTTATTTACAGTATGAGTATAAGGCGGGGCGGCACGGTGGCTTAGAGGTTAGCACATTCGCCTCTCAGCGCTAGGGATTCCCGGTTCGAATCCCCATCTGGGTGGAGTTTCCATGTTCTCCCCGTGTCTGCGTGAGTTTCCTCCGGGTTCTCTGGTTTCCTCCCACAGTCCAAAAACATGGATCAAGTTAATTGAATTCTCAAAATTGCCCCATATAGAGTGTGTCTGTGTGAGTGAGTGTGTTCCCAGCGATGGATTGGTGCCCTGTCCTGGGTCTATCTGCCCAGCGCCCGAGACATTCTCCCCTGGATGGGCATGGGGAACCCCACCGCGACCCTAATAGAGGATAAGCGGGAGATAATGAATGAATGAGTTTAAGGCATTTAAGTAGCCCCAAGAGCAATTAAACAAAAATCTCAAACACATTGGCACAATGTGTTGCATCATGTGAAAAAAATACTAAATTACACAATTTGTGTAGCTGTAATCTGTTACCTAATCCCAGTCACTCCCATAGAGTGTAATGTCTTTACTCATATTTTGGGAAAAAATTAAAACATGAAGCTTGATCATCAATTACCACCATTTTGTACAAGTTGTATGTATATATAATGCACATTGAAACACTGCTTAAGCTAATTGAATGAAATTACAATGAAGTAACACACGTTCTCTATCACCGTCAATATCCAGTTAACAACCAAAAAACAGCATGAAGCGTGCTCTGCCAGTTCAGTGTTATGTTGCACCGTTACGTTGAATCACTTCAAAAATAAAAAACTTCGTGATATTGTAGTGATTCACTCTGCTGTTATGCTTCATCCTCATCGGTGACTAACATGTTTAGTTTCAGGTGGTGGATCATCACCGTGCTGCTCCATGCAGGTCAATTCATTTTCACAGAGCTTGCATGTTACACCTTCTTTATTTGTGTGAAGCGTGAAGTGCTCCCGTAGTTTTGATGATTTAAGCCAAAGCTTTTTTCTGCGTTGCCTGTGTTTCATTTGTATGATTTATAAACTATGTTTCGCAGATTCTGCCTCCCCTGATCCACCCGCTATTTTTTACATTTACATTTAAACATTTATCAGATGCTTTTATCCAAAGCGACATACAAATTTGAACATTACAATTCAGAAGTTATGGAGAAAACCAACTATACTGTAAATTCATCAAACCTGATTGTTATTTGATGCTTCCCCCACTATTTTTAAAAGATAGAGTGAAGGTAGGAGGGGGAAGACCCAGAAATGGTTCTGTAGGCCAGAGTCAGTGACTTGTACTGAATGTGAGCAGCTACAGGGAGCCAATGGAGGGAAATGAGTAAAGGAGTGACATGAGTTCGCTTGGGCTGGTTAAACACAAGTCGGGCTGCAGAGTTTTGAATTAGTTGAAGAGGTCTGATTGTGGAAGCTGGGATACCGGCAAGTAGCGCATTACAATAATCAAGCCGGGATAGGACTAGGGCTTGAACAAGCAGTTGGGTAGCCTTTTTTTTCCAGCGTTGTTGAAGCGCTGCAGGTGACGTAAGCAGTTACGACATTGCGAGTAACGCAGAAATCATGCGACCCAACGAATCGATAACGAAAATCGTTGTTGCAAGCCTATTAGAGGGCAATCTTAGATTGTCGTACAGCTGCTGAAGGAGGAAACAGTTGCAGGTTCTGTGACCGGTCTCAGCATCGGAACGCTTTTTGTCCTATTACATCATGTTTTTCAGAACAAGTGCGAGTGAGATGTGCTATTTCATCACATTTACAACAACTCATGTTGGTTTCTGATATAATGTTGATGATATATTTAATCCTCTACTCTAAACTTTAAAACCATACCCGACTCATCAGCTCCATCTTTAATCTCTTGTGAAACACCAATTGTTTAATCAGCGGTGATCTGCAGAAAACAATTTTCCTGAAATGGAACACAATCTTTGTTCCTCCATGCAGCAGAAACTATGTTACTGTGACCGACAGTATCTCCTGCTGACACACTCACCTCCTCTACACTCCACCGTCAACACTCTGTTACTATGCTCACTATGCATGCATACACAGAGAGAGCAAGAGAAAGAGAGAGAGAGAGAAAGAGAGAGAGAGAGAGAGAGAAAGTGAGTGATGTTACCTCAGTATGTTCAGTATACACTCTGGTTGTTTCAGTGCAGTACAAAGAGACTTCACTCCTGAATTCTTCAGGTCATTGTTACTCAGTTCCAGTTCTATCAGACTGCAGGAACCAGAACTGAGGACTGAAGATAGATTTGGACAACTTTCACCTGATAGAGAACAAGATCTCAACCTAAGAGAGAAATAATGATACATCAGAACTACAAAATTACAAAATTACAAACACACACACACACACACACTTCTTCAATCTATAATCTAATGTCCAAAACACACTCAAACTGGTGTTTCAACCTCACCGTGGTGATAATTCTCACTTACATTTACATTTACATTTGGTCATTTAGCAGACGCTTTTATCCAAAGCGACTTACAAGATGAACACAGGGTTAATCACAACATCCCTGGAGCAATGAGGGTTAAGGGCCTTGCTCAAGGACCCACATTGGTAATTGCAGTGGACCTGGGATTTGAACCGCCAACCTTCAGATTGATAGCCCAATGCCCTAACCACTGAGCTACCGCGCCCTTCCTATCGTTCATCACTGCTAAATGGTGAAACCATCTTTCCAAATCTGTCCGTGAGGTGGAGTCACTTCCACTTCATCAACATGCCGAGGTAAGGGCCTTCAAGTTTGGGTGTAGGGGCTCACAGATGCTGGGCGCAGACTAAGTGTGTGGGACTATGTGGTCACTGGGACAGCAGAACTCTAAGGGGGGTGACTGTGCTAAATACTAAGAACATCACAGACTTATCGCAAGATAAACTCTCACTGGAAGAGCAATCTGTACTGTGGGACTGCTGTAAGAGGTGCCCAATCAATGGGGCACACTGATATAAAGATTTCGTGAATTGTTTATGGTGTTTTATCTGTTTGTGTGTTTGTTTCTGTTATTAATCCAGACATTAAAGACCAGTGTATTATTCTGGACTTAGACTCAGAGAGACTCTCTCACTCTTTTATGCAGTGGTTAAAGTTAACACTGTCTATCTGTCTGTCTGTCTGTCTATATGGTTGCGGGGTGTTTCCCATGCCCATCCGGGAAAAACGTTTTGGGCTGTGGGAGGAAACCGGAGAACCCGGAGGAAACCCACGCGGTTTATATACACAAATAGTGCGTATGTGTGTGATGATACCTCAGTATGTTCAGTTTACACTCTGGTTGTTTCAGTGCAGTACAGAGGAACTTCACTCCTGAATCCTTCAGTTTATTGTAACTTAGTTCCAGTTCTATCAGACTGCAGGAACCAGAACTGAGAACTGAAGATAGAACTCTGCAACTTTCACCAGATAGAGAACAACCACTCAACCTGGGAGAGAAATAATGATACATCAGAACTACATTACACATACGCACACACTCTTTTTCTCCTTCACCCACTCACATACACACTTTAAACACAAACACACTTTAAACACACAAACACACACACACACACACTTATTCTCTTTCATCTGCTCTCTCTCTCTCTCACCCACACCCCCATACTCACTCTCTCTCGCTCGCTCACTCTTTGTCTCTAAACACATGCATAATTGTAAGCAAGCAGTGTGTGAGAGAGTGTGACCGTAAGCTACATTTTTTTTTTGGTCTTTTACGTTTGAATGAGCGTCAGTGTAAGTAAAGATGCGTGTTTGTAGTGTGTCATGGTTCCCAGTGTTTTTGCTAGTTGCCATGGCAGCAATTACCTTTCTTACTGGAACAGCATTAAATTTACAGTGGGTTGCAAAAGTATTCATACCCCTTGAACTTTGCCATATTTTGTCACATTACAACCACAAACATAAATATATTTCACTGGAATTTAATGTGAAAGACCAACACAAAGTGGTATACAATTGTGAAGTGGAATGAAAGTTATACATGAATCAACAATTTTTTTACAAATAAAAAACTGAAAAGTGCGATGTGCAAAATTATTCAGCCCCCTTTTCCCTGAGTGCAAC
>JAFMOD010001837.1:18438-120186 GCA_019802435.1 Corydoras maculifer
CAGGGGGGCTGAATAATTTTGCACATCGCACTTTTCAGTTTTTTATTTGTAAAAAAATTGTTGATTCATGTATAACTTTCATTCCACTTCACAATTGTATACCACTTTGTGTTGGTCTTTCACATTAAATTCCAGTGAAATATATTTATGTTTGTGGTTGTAATGTGACAAAATATGGCAAAGTTCAAGGGGTATGAATACTTTTGCAACCCACTGTACCCGACGACATTGTGTCAGCCTTTAGAATGAACTGTGGTGTGTTGTTGTTGTGTTAGTGTACAGTGATGAGCACCTCATCCACCCTGTTAAAATAATCACTCTGTTAAATGTTAAATGTTACTCTGCTAGAAGGTAAAAATTAGGTTTAGAAAAAAAGTGTACACATTAAATAATATACAGTCTTTTCTTCACAAATCGAAAAGCGTGAAAGGAGTTTTGAAATAATACTTTTCTGATTGTAAACTGATTGTCCACTCAGTTCAAACACTTGAATGTTTTTGAATTAATAAAATAAAACAACGTGAATATCGTCCAAGTGAGACATAACAATGATGCTAATTAAATTAATTTGAGGAAAGAATGAGAAGAGGATGTTCTGTTCAGTTATATGAGATGAATTGGAGGAGTACACGTTGTCGGTGACCTGCTACATCAGCAAGTGTACAGACGACGTGACTGTCTCCAAGAACATCACCACACGTCCCAACCAGAAGCCATGGATGACTGTAGAGGTGCGTGCTTTGCTGAGGGATCGCGACTCTGCTTTTAAGGCAGACGACAAGGCGGCAAATAGAACAGCGAGGGCCAAACTGTCCAGGGCCATCAGAGAGGCAAAGCGTGTACACGGTCGGAACATACACAGCCACTTCCAGAACAGCGGAGACACACAACGCATGTGGCAGGGCATCCAGACCATCACCAACTACAGGACTACACCACCTGCCTGCGACTGTGACGTCTCCCTTCAAGATGCGCTGAACGACTTCTACGCTCGGTTTGTGACACAGAACAGCGCGACAGCAAGGAAGATCTCCCCTCCTCTCAATGACCAGGTGTTGTGCTTCACAGCAGCTGACGTGAGGAAAACTCTACGCAGAGTCAACCCTTGAAAAGCTGCTGGACCAGACAACATTCCTGGCAGAGTGCTGACAGCTGACAGATGTCTTCACCGACATCTTCAACACCTCCCTGAACTATGTCATCGTCCCGACGTGTTTCAAGGCTACAACCATCATCCCCGTGCCGAAGAAGTCTCCAGTGTCCTGCCTCAATGACTACCACCCCGTTGCACTGACTCCCGTCATCATGAAGTGCTTCGAGAGCCTTGTCATGAGGCACATCAAGATCCTGCTGCCACCTACACCTGATCGGGAAACACTGGATCTACTGGATTTCAACACCTCTCTGCAACTGGATCTTGGACTTCTGCAACTGGATCTTGTGACCGGGAGACCACAGTCAGTCCGGATCGGGCGAAACAGCTCCAGCACCACCACACTGAGTACGGGGGCCCCTCAGGGCAGCGTGCTCAGTCCACTGCTGTTCACTCTGCTGACTTATGACTGAAGGCTGAGGAAGGCATATCCCCCGCCCCATCCTCACCACATTCTACAGGGGAACCATTGAGAGCATACTGAGCAGCTGCATCACCACCTAGTTCGGGAACTGCACCATATCGGACCGCAAGTCCCTGCAGCGTGTAGTGAAGACGGCTGAGTCTCTATCCCCTCCATCACGGACATTTTCACCACATGCTGCATGCGCAAGGCAACCAGCATTGTGGATGACAACACTTACCCCTCACACTCACTCTTTGAACTCCTGCTTTCTGGAAAAAGGTACCGGAGCATCCGGCCCACCACTTCCAGAGTGCGAATCCTCAGGCCATCAGACTCTTGAAGAATCTGATCAAACACTAACATATCCGCTGCTAGCATGTTTGCACATACCTTTATGCACATCTTGCACCTTTAGCATACTTTTTGCACATTATAAAGAACTGCCACAATTATAAACTCTTAAGAATTTCTAAAATCAAGGACATTTTTCTTCCTGGAACATGTGGCTCACGGAGGCCACCAGCACTGTTACCTCTCCACTTAATGTTAACCAAACTCAGGGTTTACTTTTAATACCATACTTGAATGTTTATTGTTTACTGTACTGTGTATCGTCCTGTATTTATTGTGATCCTTGTGTTTGCAAATGTGCACTTTATGTTGGTTGTGTAGTAGCTGTTACCTTGTTCCTGGGGAATGCTGTCTCGTTCCACATATACTGTACTGTACTTTATATTGTGAAATGACAAATAAAATACTTGAAAAATACTTGAACTAGAAGTGAGGTAACCATTCTGTTTGTTAATGCCTTATAAAGGTGAGTCGGTGATGATGGAGAGGTGTATGGTTGAGGGTGCCCACTTTGAGTATTTTAATTAGTAACAGCTTCTGTTATTAATCCAGATGTTAAAAATAAAGTCAGTGTTTTATTGAGTGTTTAAGTTAACATCACTCTATCACTTTTGGTTTCTCTTCTCTGATGTGTGGGGGAGTTTTTAACGTGGAGAAGTTTATTTTTGTTGTACCCATGCCCACATGCCCATCCAGGGGAGAACGTCTCGGGCACTGGGTAGATACACCCAGGACAGGGCGACACTCTATATGACACTCTATATGGGGTAATTTGGGGAATTCAATTGACTTGATCCATTTTTTGGACTGTGGGAGGAAACCGGATAATCTAGAGGAAACCCACGCGGACACGGGGAGAACATGTATACTCCACCCAGAGTGAGATTTGAACCAGGAATCCCTAACGTGCTAACCACTAAGCCACCGTGCCGAACACACATATATTGTGTGTGTGGGTGTGTGTGTGTGTGTATGTGTGTGTGTCTGTGTGTATGTGTGTGTGTGTGTGTGTGTGTGTGTGTGTGTGTGTGTGTGTGTGTGTGTGTGTTACCTCAGTATCTTCAGTTTACACTCTGGATGTATCAGCGCAGTACAGAGAGACTTTACTCCTGAATCCTCCAGTCTATTGTTACTAATTTCCAGTTCTATTAGCCTGCAGGAACCGGAACTGAGAACTGAAGAAAGAACTGAACAACTTTCACCTGATAAAAAACAAGCACTCAACCTGAGAGAGAAATAATGATACATCAGAACTGTACCATCACTCACTCACTCACTCACTCACTCACTCACACACACACACACACACACACACACTTCTCTATTAGTGGACAGGGAGGAACTCATGAACTGATTTTACCAAACTGAGAGAAACACTCTCTCCTAATGACCCGCCCACAACTTTTGATTGACAGGCACTCCACTCTGACAGTAGAAATGTTTTAATTTTGACAAGAGTGCCGACAGTACCAAAAAAGGAACCAAATGATGCTCAACTCTTTGGTTTCATCATTCACTAATCTGTTGAAAGATTTTTTTTTGTGGAACCTTTAAAGCCTTAGAAAAGTTTTTTATTCATTCATTTATTCTCTAGTAGGGTCGCGGGGGGGTTCCCCATGCCCATCCAGGGGAGAACGTTTTGGGCGCTGTGCAGATAGACCCGTGACAGGGCGCCAATCCACTTGCACTGTTAGCCTTTTTTGTGGATTACTTTAAAAGTTGATAATTCTGTTTTGGGGTTTTTATTTTAAGTGTGTGTTAATCTTAATTAGTTTTGTTCTGTTTCCAGAGCTGGGACCCCATGGTGGAGAGAGGCTGGTTTCTGGTTCAAGGTTTCCTTCACCTTTGCTAAAGTTGATTTGATGCTGTGTATGGTGCATATGTGGTGTGGTGATTCGGTCTCTCCCTATAGAATGGCCACGCCTCTCTGGTATTGGGTCTCAGTGGTTGGAGTGTACAACAGTAATTTTATGGTTGGTGTATGCGGACTGTTACTTTTATTTACTTTGTATAAATTATGCATGTTTAATGAAATTATGGTATTTGGATGGAACCAAGTCTTTGACTTATTTTGTACCATGGACCTAAATGCCATGTGAAAATATGATGCTGATCAAATTTGCCTTTTTGGACAAATCAAGTAAAATGAGTCAATTCAGATATTTTACATGATGCTGTGTCTCCATGAACTGTACTTTATTAATACTGATGTTAGTTACATTAATAATTACATTATTAAAGAGAATAAATTAATTCACCTGACTGCCGTTAATCTGATCCTAATGCTGTTACCACTACTTTATATATTAAAATATAAATATTGTTGCAATGCTGAATCAAGTAACAGTTTAAATTCAGTATGAACACACTGCACTTCATATCCATAGTCTATATGATCTGACCTCTCTATGGTTCTAATCTTTCATTATCAAAGTGTTTATATCTATAAAATTTAATCAGAAAATCAGTTCTGATATATCTTATATTAAACTTTATTACTGATTCTAATAAAACAGTTGCAACATATAAATACTTACTCAGCTTTTTTTGTTGATTTGATCACCAGCTGTAGTCTCTCCAGAGCTTCATGTGATCGTCTGTATTTCCTTAGATTAAACTCCTCCATCTCCTCTTTAGAGTTACATAACAGGATCGCCAGAGCAGCCCACTGAGGTGGAGAAAGACTGACTCCATCCAGACGATTACGATCACGTCCTCCTTTCATGTAGGTTAAAACTTGTGTCACTAGAGAGAAGTGAAAACTCATTTATACAGTGAACCAAAAAATACAACATAACAATTAAAGACAAAAATAATAACCATTTAAATAATTTAAATCAGTATTCAGTACAAATCTCTACCTTGATTTACAGAAAATGTGAATTCTATTTCTAAACAAAAATGTATTTAAATGAAGGAATGATATGTTTATAAATGACACAGATTCAGAGATGTGTTTAAAGGTTAGCCTACAAATAATACTGCCACTTATAATCTGTCCAGATAAGCTTAGAAAGAATTTAATTAATAAAGTTATTTATGCTATTAAAAAAAATTATACATGTATAAAAGTTATAAATGTAGTTTAAAAAAATGTAACACCAGTGTAAAGTGGTAGCTTTGCACATCTGACTCACTTTAGGAAGAGAATGCATTGTCATGTAGAAAATGACCCCAGAAACAGAGGATTTTAAGTGGATGTTGGTTAGTGTTTATTTACAGGTGTGCAAGGCCCAAATAAACATAAATATAAGATTATACTTATGCAGCCTCATTGCAAGCTGATACCACACAACCTCTTCTGTTCTCTATTTCTCCAGGAAAATGCCTCCTTAAATAACCTAACCCTAATTGGCAAGTCCACTGTAACAGGGAGGCAAAACCAGGTAGTGACCACTGGGAATTCACAAAAGACTTTACCTAGCATCACTTTTCTAATAGACCACTATACCTAATGCATAGCAGATATGCATTCATTCATTATCTTCTGCTTTATCCGATATTAGCGTCGCAGGGGGGGGGGGGTCCCCATGCCCATCCAGGGGAGAACGTTTCGGGCGCTGAGCAGATATACCCAGGACAGGTCGCCAATCTATCGCTGGCATAACAGATATGACAATATGATTAATAAATACAAGTGAAAATATTTAATGTCCGTGGTGTATAATGGGAAGTGTCTCCCAGCACACGCATGACGTTATATGTGCAAGGGTACTGCGGCAGCTCTGCAGGTCCAGACCAAACAAATGTTTTCACTTCACATTTCCACAATCAGGTTTTTACACTCAAAATGTGGGCCACGTATGAACCAGATTAGAGCCACGTGCCAGCCAAAAGTAAAGCACATACAGCTATGCAAAATCTGAAACCCAAGCAATATACATCTGCTTTAATCTTTTTTCAGATATGAATCATATGTGCTTTTGAAAATTTGGAAAAATAATAAAAAATATTAATTATGTGGCTCTGGCTCCGAAGCAGTGTGCCAGCAGTGGTTCTATCTCAGCCAGAATTGGCCACATCCATCTGCTATCTGGTGGACTCTACAAAGGGTAGGAGGACAAAGGTATTCTTGGCACATGACAATGATACCTGCAAAGCCAAGGGGTGGGGGTGAGGGTGGGGTGCGTAGGTTATTGATGCTTAACATTAACACTAGTTTACTAAAGTGTATTAAATTGAACTAAATTTAATTGAAATAAATCAGTAACGAGTGGAAAATATCTTGTTTTCTGAATTTACCTTTTTCAGCATCTTCTTCTCTCCATCGGCTCACTATAATATAAACAATTAAACATTAACATTTAAATAAACAGATATTTCACTTACATTTGTTTGAAGTTAAATGGTCATTTTATTATTATTATTTATTTATGTTTTTTGTAAAAAAAAAATGCTGTTATTTGATTAACTTCCTGTGATAATCACTTACATGAGGCTAAATGATATAACAAAACAAGCTGATTACCAGTAACAGACCTGCACTAGCTCATAATCAGACTGTTACCTTGGTCTGACCTGGGGTCATTAAAGCCAAATAAATGCTTTTGTCTCAAAATAAACCTCTGCTGAATCATATACTATGAATGATATGAATCAAAATGATACCAACTTCAGTACATTGGTGTTCTTAATCACACAGAGGTAAAGACTGCCAATACAGTGGAACCTGCAAACTTCAGGAAAGGATCAACGCTTAATCAACATAGGCTTTTTAAATTATTGACAAAACAAAAAAAGATCCAGCGCAGAAGTAAGTGAGCAGGAGCTACACCTGTAACGCTGAACTCATTTAGCAATAATTGACCCATAGAATCTCAGAAATGTAGTTCATCTGTACTGCACTGTGTAAAGTAGACCTGTGTCCAGAGTATTACTGTAAATGACAGTAAACTTTATTTTACTAATACAGTAACATTATTTTAATAAAGCTCATTACTAAATATTTACAATATGTATAATGTCTTATTTTTTTTGAATTTACCTTTTTTAGCATCTTCTTCTCGCAAACCTCTTACTAAATATAAACAATATAAGCATTAGCGATCAGAAATATTTACACAGTTATTAGTGTAATTAAGAATTCAAGAAAACTTTATTGTTATGCGCATCACATGTGCTAAATGGGGTGGAAAGAAATTGTAATCTCAAGAACCTAGCATAACTCAAGAGTGATAATTATGTAAAAATAAAAGTAAAAATAAAAAGTAAAAATGTAAAATTTTAAATATAATGTATAGCAACATGAAAATAAAATATACAATATAAATAGTGTGGCATTATTAGTAAAATAATAACATTTTCATTAAGAGTAAAATATCATATTGAGTGTCTTTGAAAAGTGTCTGTTAGGTGGTGAGTCTTAATTATTAAGGGATAAAGTTTTTTTTGTCTCATTGTTTTACACTTAATGTTGCAGCCTGAGGGGAGACGTACAAAATGTGGGTGTGCTGGATGAGTGGGATCATTAAGCCCTGGTGGGAAATTGCATAAATGACTTTATGATGCAGGAGGCCCTTTTCCTACATGTAGAGGTGTAGATTTCCATGCTGATGGGGAGTCTGACTCTAACAGTCCTCTGTATTGCCATCACCACACACTGAAGAGCTTTCCTGTATGCAGTAGAGCAGCTTCCATGCCACACGTTCATGCAGGAGCACAGGATGCTTTCCACTACACAAATGTAGAAGGAGGTGGGGACTGAGCTCACAAGTCCGGCTCTTCTCAGTCGGCTGATGAAGTAGAGTTGCTGATGTGCCTTCCTGGCTAAACTGGAAGTGCTGTTGCTCTGGTGAGGTTTTTACATAGGTGCACACCCAAGTACCTGTAGCTGGAGAACACTTCCTCCGACATCCAGAAGTGGCATGTCTGCCACTTCTTAAGTCCACAATTATCTCCTTGCTTCTGTTTTTGTTAATGCAGGGGTTGTTCTTTCTGCACAAACGTTCCATGTGTTCCAGCTGGTGCTGAGGATTATGATGGAGCAGTATATTTACAGACTGTTGCCTGTTGGTCAGGAAGTCCAGAAACCAGTTGCAAAGGGAAAGACACAGTCCAAGTTCAGAAAGTTTATTGGACAGGGTCTGAGGAATTATTATGGTGTCAGTCTTCAGGCAGGTTCGGACAGCTGCCTGGATGCTGGACATGCTAACTTATATGGTACCGTTCTGCCCTCAGGTTTGAATTGATTGGTTTTAAACTGATTTCAATAGATGGAGTTCCATAGGATTTTTCTAACGACTTCATTGTTGACTCCATCCATCTATTCATCTATTATGTAGCACTTATCCGGGTCCGGGTCACCTAAGCAAATGAGCCCAGACGTCTCTATCTTCATCTACCTCTTTCAGCTTTATCTACCTCTCTCAGGAGGCACACTGAGACATTCCCAGGTCAACCAAGAGACATAATCTATCCATCTTGTCCTGGGTGTTCTTCAGGGTCTTTTACTGGTTAGACATGCCCCATCAGGGAGGCATCCAAGAAGCGTCCGGTCCAGATGCCCGAACCACCTCAGCTGGCTCCTCCCGAGGTGGCTCTCCCACCTCAGCGGCTGTGCTCTGAGCCCCTCCAAAGTGACCGAACTCCTTACACCCTTACTTATCTCAAAGCGAAAGCTCAGCCAATCTGCGGAGAAAACTCATTTTGGCTGCTTGTGGTAGTGATTTCATTCTTTTGGTCCCTACCCAGAGTTAAGATCCTGAGATACTTAAACTGCTCCACTTGAGGCAGGAACTCATCTTCAACCTGGAGAGAGCTATTAATTGTTGACTCTCTTATGTTAAAATAATAAATAAACATGGCTGATACTTTACCTTTCCAGATCATAAAAACAACAACTCCAGCTTCTATGATAATGATCACACATGCAACTGAAACACTGATTACAGCTGCTTTCCATGTGGAGAAGATCTGAGCTGTAAAACACAACAAAATTATAAGATCAAATGCATTTTTAATATCTTATTTCATTATTCTCTGCTTAATCATCTATTAGGGTTCCATATGCCTATTCAGGGGAGTGCATTTCGGGTGCTGGGCAGACCCTGGACAGGGTGCCAATCCATCACTGGGCACAAATTTACTCACTCACTCACTCACTCACTTACTCACTTACTAACACACACATTAGATACTGGCATTTTAAAGCAGGCACATATAGTATAATAAAATCTAATAAAATAATAGCCCAGCGATAGATTGGCACCCTCTCCTGGGTGTATCTGCCCCCTGCGACCCTAGTAAAGGATTAACCGGAAGATAATAAATGAATGAATTAATGAATATAATAACATAATAAAATAAAACCTAGCCTATTTAAAGGCTGCTCTGATGCTCTGCTCTGCTGCGCTCAGTTAGGTGAGTGCATATGTTCCATTCTCTTTCATTTACAAAGGCTTGTGTAGTATGTCTTACTTTATATACTTTTTTATACTTTGGGTTTTTTGGCATAGCTGATCGTAGTAAAAAGACTTAGAACGTGTAGAGATTGCTGATCGTTTGAGTTTTATGGACATGTTAATCCTGAGTGGATATCAAAATGGGAGAAGGAAGAAAGGAAATTGTTGACTTGTGACCGGGATGGCCCACAAGTGGCTATACACTAAAACGCGGATGTCAGAAACCCAAGGGTCAATGAGGTTGGAGATAGATAGGAAGGAAGACAGTTATGCGCTGATACCTCTCCCTCTCTACAGTATAACTTCTATTCTTTTGCCCCAACATCATTACTCTTCCAATACATCGCCCACTGATTTATTGCGTAATTTTAATATTCTGAAATCTTTTTACTTTCATGTTGCTTCATCCAAAATATTTTGTGGTTTTCAGCCAACACAATTCTAATTTGTTTGTGTTTTTTTTGTTTGTGTTTTACTTTTGTAAAATAAAAGTTTCACATATTTCTTTATTATATTGTACAAGATGTCCTAATGTTGTTTGTAAATGTCCTGGTTCATGTTGAAGCTTCAGACATGTTTAAATCTTAGGGTCATACACTTTTAAGAGCCATAAATCAGGTGTGTTGTTTTTATGTGACTCACCTGAGACGATGACCTCAGACTCCTTCATGTGATGACTTAGTTTCACTCTACAGTAGAATCTGTTGGAGGCGCCGCTGGGTACATAGATTCTGTGTTTCACATTGAACAGCTCTCCATCTCTGTGAGTCACTGTAACTCCATCAGTCAGATTGATTCCTTCATTACCCATCCACTGAAGCTCAGGCTCAGGATACCAGCCTTTAGATTCACACAGCAGGCTGAATCCTCCTGAAGTCTCATACTTTTCCAGAGTGATCACTGGATCTGTTCCAACAGCTGTAATTACATAATTTTATATAATTTTATATTTTATATATTTAATGTATGAAACTAATGCCCTGTTAGTAAAGCATTTAGTTGTAACTCACCTTCAACCTTCAGTTTAACAGTGAAGTGATCTTCCCAGTTTGAAGCCTGAATGTCACATGTATAATCTCCATCATCAGAAATTTCAATGTTACTTAACAGCAGGGAGGCGTTACCTTTCTGCAGCTCCTCAATAAATAAATTAGTTCTCCCTCTGTATGATGAAATTTGTCCAGTATTGATATTTTCATGATCTTTGTAGAGATGAACCACTGGGTTCACCAGGTTTGGCCTAAACCACTCCACACTTAAATCCAGCGCAGTGGTACTGGGTTCAATCCAGCAGGGTAGAAGAATGTTAGAACCATGTTCAGCATAAAGAGGAGCATTAGTACCAACCACCCGATGATCCTCTACAATGAGAAAACCATAAATAATAAGTTTAATTTAATCTGTATATCTTATTGTCAGTGCGGCATGGTGGCTTAGTGGTTAGCACGTACGCCTCTCACCACTAGGGATTCCCAGTTTGAATCCCAATCTGGGTGGAGTTTCCATGTTCTCCCCGTGTCTGCGTAGGTTTCCTCTGGGTTCTCCGGTTTCCGCCCACAGTCCAAAAACATAGACCAAGGTCAATTGAATTCTCCAAATTACACCATATAGAGTGTGTTTGTGTGTGTGTGTCTATGTGAGTGAGTGTGTGCCCAGTGATAGATTGGCATCCTGTCCTGGGTGTATCTGCCATGCGCCCGAAATTTTCTCCCCTGGATGGGCATGGTGAACCCACCCACGACCCTGGATGGATGGATGGATGGATGGATCTTTTAAATAGGTTTAAAAAGTAAAAAAAGAAATTCAAAATATTACAAAATAGAAGTATAAAATATAAAACATAAAATATACTAATATTAGTTCATTCGGTAAAGTCTTGTGTATCTTATCTCTGGTAAAGGAATCTCTGAGGTCATTCTTGTAACACCAAAGTTTAGATGTGAATTCATAGACTTTAACAGCTAAAAAACACCTAGTTAGAAATGTTATGACATCATAGTGTAGAAAGGGATCTGTAAAGCATTCAGTTCCATCTCTACAGAATGAGGTCTCAGGTCACACAGCTCTGAGGGCTCTCTGGATTCTAAACAGAGGCTTTTAGTTCCCTTTGCCTTAAAACGGTTAAAGTGGGCCACCATTTTTAAGAAATTATATTTTCATAATGCTTACAACTTGGTTAGACAGCTTTCGTTACTTCTTCTGGGCAGCACGATTACCTGGTTATGCCTCTGACCAATGCTCCGGGTGTTTTCCAAGTATTTATTAATGAGGTTTTGCAGGATTTTTTTAGAGGAGATTGTTCTTGTTTACCTCAATGACATACGTATCTTCTCGTCTGAGAAGATACTTATTGCTGATTTTCAAACCAATCATCCTGAGAGGCCTGCGCCTTGAGACTGGGGTCATTGAGGTAAGTCCATTTCCTCTACTCAGCTGTAGTACTGTCACACCTGCTTTCTCTAGTGCCACTTCGGCTACACCTGGTGTGTCTGTGGGCAGTCTCGCCAAGACTTTGTCTTGCTCCAAATTACCGGAATACTGATCAGCTCTTTCCTGTTTTTGTCAGTCTGCTGGTATCTTGCCAAATTGCCTCCTCTTTGTGTTTTCTTATTATATTTACGTTGGACATTTATTATTTTGGGAGGACTACTTTTGTTTCTTAAAGGACTTTTTGCATCTTAATCTGGAGTACGTCCGTTTATTTTGTCCATAACAATGTTCAGTGATTTCATACACAGCCCATGTATGCATACAGCCATCATATTATGCACATCATGTGAGTGGAAGTGGGAGACCGCTGGTCGAATAATACTGGTTATTTTGTCATTGAACAGTCGCTGGCCACAAATAATTCCAAATGGTCTGTTAGGTCTGGTGGCCACTTGTGCCATTACAGTGACATCATCCTCTATCGCCACTCTTATTCCTGACATCACTGCCGATCAACTCCCTACGTGTTTGCAATTACACCAATTTCCACTACTATTTATAGTTCCTATTTTCCTCAGTTCCTAACAAGATTCTCATTTTTTTTACCCATATGTTCACGTTTTTCGAGCCCTATTATCCATCCTGCCTCTTCCTTACACTCAAATTATGCGCTAGAACCTGATTCATTATTTGCCTGAGACTGTTTTCTACTCATCACTACGTTATTGTGTTAAAAACCCTCTCTTCAGCCTGTGGTCTGTGCCTTTTATGTGCATTTTCTGGCTTGTGGTTCTACAAAACACTGTCGCTTACTTTCATAGCGTTTCCTTGGTTGCGCCTCTTCCAGATGTGTAGATTCTTATTAACCAATCAGATTTTAGCATCATTGGTTGCTAGGTTTTAAATATTTCTGCCTACAATCTAAATAAGTGTAAATCAACTGGTTGCTTCAACCAAAGATATTTTGAGATGGCAACACCAAGGCCTTCTAGCAAGCTTATTTTAGGTCAGCGTGTTTACGCCCTTTGTGTCAGGTTGGGAGGGCTGGGCCACTCCCCCCTGTCACCCGTGTTTCGGGTTTGGCCTTGTAGGGCTTCTGTAGGTAGGGCCCGATCCGCTTGTACAGGGATTGGGTCCTATCCGATCACATGTAGCACTAGCTTATGTTACTTCGGGTGTCTGCGGATGTGTTTAGTGATTTTGTTTGTTTTATCTCGGCACGTTCCGCCGTGCCTTCAGCGGCGCCTTCCCGCCGATATAGATTTGTATGTTTGCTCCCGGCACGTTCCGCCGTGCCTTCAGCGGCGTTCCCGCTACAGTGTGTTAATAAACTTATTTGTTTGCTTACCTGGTCGTCTGGCTCGCTTCCTGCATCCGCACCGCGCTGCGCCGCCTTATACGGACAGCGCGCCCCGATTTGTGACAGAATGCTGACCTCCACAAATTCCGGCGAAGTCCAGGATACCTCATCCGGGTAAGCGAGCTATTTTTCCCTTTTTCTCCGCAGTCGCGTACCCCGGCATTTGGTCCGTTCCAGCGGTTAGCACCTTTAGCCGCGTTAGCTTTGGCGCTGCACGGGCTATATTAACTCAGCGCTAGCCCCGCCAGTAGTCGCCTCTTCAGCTGCAGCCACCGGCTACTTTATCCCGGCACTAGCCTCGCTATTAGCCGCGTTTTTCCGGCTGCAGCACCGGCTACATTAATTCGGCGGTAGCCCCGCCATTAGCCGTGTGAGCTTCGGCGCTAGCCCGCCATTAGCCGCATCCTCCGGCTGCAGCCATCAGCTTCTTTATCCTGGCGTTAGCCCCGCCATTAGTTTTTCGGCTGCAGCATCGGCTTCTTTAATTCAGCGCTAGCCCCGCTATTAGCCGCGTTTCTCCGCTGCAGCTCCGGCTACATTATCTCGGCGTTAGCCCCGCCATTCGCCGAGTCCCCAGCTGCAGCATCCCGGCTACATTAATCCGGCGCTAGCCACGCCAATAGCCGTTCCCCCCACTGCAGCAATCGGCTACAGTAGCCTGGCGCTAGCCCCGTCTTCTCATCCCCGCTGCAGTGCTCGCTTCCCGGAGGTTGGAGCGATGAGGGGAATCAACCGGGTCCCGGATTATGGGGAGATTGTGCTCCCTCTCTCTCTGCCCCGATTAAGCTCCCAGCTCCCTGCGACGGGGTGGCTTTGAAGCCACTGCCGTATATTATCGGCTGTCGCAGGGGGTTTGAACTGGTGACCAGTCGGGAGCTTTCGGAGCAGGAGAGGGTGCTATTCTACCTCTCCCGTCTCCTGGGACCTGCGCTGAGGTGGGCCGAGGGCCTGGTGGCTTTGGGGGACGTCTGCCTTACCTCAGCAAGCCGATTCGAGGCAGCGCTCTTAGCCCGGTTTGCCCTGGGCTCAGATGCCCGCTCCGTCGGCGAGCACCTGGACGCGGTGAAGCGGCAACTTCCCCGCAGGCAAGTTAAGGATCCTCGGCGCGAGTTTGTTCTCGCCGCTGGGGACCCTGCGCGCGAACCTGTGCGCGACCCTCCGTGCGAGCCTCCCTGCTCCATGGATTACCCGTTCCGCGAGTTCTTTCCTGCCGCTAAGGATCCGCAGCGCGATCCTCCGTGGGAGCCTCCCTGCTCCACGGATAACCCGTTCCGCGAGTTCTTTCCCGCCGCTAAGGATCAACCGCGTTATGCTCCGCGTGATGCTACTCGCGATTCCCCGCGCGATTCCCCCGGCGAGTTGCCCTGTTGTGATAGCGAGTCTCAACGTGAGACGTGGCGCAGTCTGCGCGTGGGGACGTTATTCTCAGTCCCGCTGTGTCCCGATTGCGTGCCTCCTCTGGCTGTCTGCGAGCCACGGAACGCGTCGCAATGCCCAGCGCGTTTCCCCACGCGGTTCTCCTCGCGACTCTCCTCGCGATTCCCACCACGATGCCCGTCGGGTTTCTCCTCGCGATTCTCACCGCGATGCCTCTCGGGTTCCTCAGAGATCCATGGAGCAACTGTCCTGCAACTGTGAGCCGTGCCGCGCCTCTAGGGCATCCCCGCTCAACGGTTGCCGTCCTTCGTCGGTCGCGTCCGTCCTCGAGTCGTCCGGGTTATCATTAGGGTGCGCCCGGTGCACGGTAACCGCCCCAATAGACCAGGACTGTGTGTTAGGTGGTGTGGCCATGGTACTGGTTCTCTCCTTTTGTGTCCAGGTGGCGGTGAGGAGGGAGACTGAGAGCCGAGGCGGGGTGTCCAGCGCATCATCTGGGGTGAAGTCCTGTGGTCCGAGGAGGAGGCCGAGGCCGTCCATTTTCTCCCCTCGGGACCATACCACGGCCACCCTGGACTTCAATGCCTCCGCGCTGGATTATCAGACCCAGTCTCAGGACAATGTGCCACACGCTCCGGATAAGGTGGTTGTCGGACTGGAGTGTTGGGGTGCGGTTCCACCCGCATGGGACTCTGGACCTGTTCAAGCCCGGTTCATGGACCATAACTGGGTCACCTCTGCGTCCACTCGGGTCACCTCTGCGTCCACTCAGGTCACCTCCGCGTCCACTCAGGTCACCTCCGCGTCCACTCGGGTCATCACTGTGTCCACTCGGTTCACCCCTGCGGTCGCGTGTACTTCAGTCGCTCCATTGGCCCACGGTTGTCTCTCTGGTCTCCGAACCCGCTGTTCCTTGGGTCCCTGTATTCACGTTCGGCTCTCCCGCACCAGTGTCCGCATGGGGGTTGGGTCGCCCTCGCGACTCACAAGAGGCCACAGCGCCGACGCGCACACATGGGGTCGCGTCGCCCTTGGGATATTGAGGGGTTAGGGTGTGTCCGGAACCACAGAGGGTCACGCCTCCCCTGTACCCACAAAGGGTCACAGCGCCCCCGTCCACATCCTCAAGGGGTCCTGTTCCCCTAGCACTCACATGGAGGAGCCATGCCACCGCACACACAAGGGGTCGTGTCCTCCTCGCGCTCCTAAGTGCTTGCGGCGGCCCCGCATCCTCAAGGGGTCTCATTCTCCTAGTACCCACAAGGGGTCTCGGCGCCCCCACATCCTTGAGGGGTCTCGCCACCCTGACAAAGGGTCTCGCCGGGGGGGGGGGGGGGGGGGGGGGGGGGGGGGGGGGGGGGGGGGGGGGGGGGGGGGGGGGGGGGGGGGGGGGGGGGGGGGGGGGGGGGGGGGGGGGGGGGGTTAAGCGCTTGCGGCGGCCCCGCATCCTCAAGGGGTCTCATCCTCCTAGTACCCACAAGGGGTCTCGGCGCCCCCACATCCTTGAGGGGTCTCGCCACCCTCACAAAGGGTCTCGCCGCCCTCACATGGAGGAGCCACGCCACCGCACACACAAGGGGTCGTGTCCTCCTCGCGCTCCTAAGCGTTTGCGGCGCCCCCGCATCCTCAAGGGTTCTCACCCTCCTCGTACCCACAAGGGGTCTCGGCGCCCCCGCATTCTTAAGGGGTCTCGCCGCCCTCACAAAGGGTCTCGCCGCCCTCACATGGAGGAGCCAGGCCACCACACACACAAGGGGTCGTGTCCTCCTGGCGCCCCCGCATCCTCAAGGGGTTTCACCCTCCTCGGATTCACAAGGGATCACGGCGCCCCCGCATTCTCAAGGGGTCTCATCCCCCTCGCACCTTCACCCACACCCTCACACGGGTTCACGGCGCCTCCGCTCCCCCAGTCATGTCGTCCCCGCACCCGTTAGGGGCCGCCTCGCGTTCCTCGGGCCCCCTTTTGTTTTTTTTTTCTCATTCTCCCCGGGTGCCTTTGCCCCCCAGTTGTTTTGGGGGGGAGATATGTCAGGTTGGGAGGGCTGGGCCACTCCCCCCTGTCACACGTGTTTCGGATTTGGCCTTGTAGGGCTTCCGTAGGTAGGGCCCGATCCGCTTGTACGGGGATTGGGTCCTACCTGATCACATGTGACCTGCCAGCGGTGTCTTAAGCACGTGGTTTCCCGTTAGCCGGCAGGTCAGCAGTAGCTTATGTTACTTCGGGTGTCTGTGGATGTGTTTAGTGATTTTGTTTGTTTTATCTCGGCACGTTCCGCCGTGCCTTCAGCGGCGCCTTCCCGCCGATATATATTTGGGTTGTTCTCCCGGCACGTCCCGCCGTGCCTTTAGCAGCGCCTTTCCGCCGATATAGATTTGTATGTTTGCTCCCGGTTCGCTTACCTGGTCGTCTGGCTCGCTTCCTGCATCCGCACCACGCTGCGCCGCCTTATACGGACAGCGCGCCCCGATTTGTGACACTTTGACTGGTTAGTCAGAAAGTGTACCGCTTTGATTGGACATTTGCAGAGAATTTAAACGTATTTCAGAAATACGACTCGACTTTCAGCATTATCTTCGATGGCAATAAAAAAGGACTTCTTAAAGGAACCAATTAAACTTGTTTTGAGGAAAAAAGGAGTATGACTTTTGTACAAATAATATGAGTGTTATTTACCTTAAAAAATATAAATTTAATCTAAATGGTAACTCTAAGTAAATGTTTAACTGCGAACATTTTCATTATTATATAGTATATTGTGTTATTTTCTGTGTGGTGAATAAGTTCAAAATTATACAGATGAAATAAATAAATATAGGTTACCTGATGAAGAACACCTGAAGAACATCATCATCAGACAAACATACTTCATCTCTGAAACTACAAGAACAAAATGACTAAAATGAATATTAGCGCTATGAGAAAGTTTAGATATTCGTAACAGGTCTATGTGTTATGTCTTTTACTGCTGTTTTAGAGAGGAGGTGTTATGAGGTTATGTGTCAGATAGATAGAAATATCAATTTAAAAATGTATCTATCTTATTTTTGGGTCATGATGAAAAAAGTGATGGAGGTTTCTCCTCCAGATGGGATGATGTGCTCAAAGTGAGCATTAAGCACATAGTAATGTGGTCCATTTTAAAGATGGAAAATTTTGTCTACACTAAAAAAAAGCACATTGCTTTTCTACAAGAAACACCTTAAATAACATAGAACATACCAAACTAATATATATGGATTTTAATCTCTTGTATTTCAATTGTATGATATTTGTATGATATGGCTTAGTGGTTAGCACATTCGCCTCTCAGCGCTAGAGATTTAAATTGTGTTCTCCCTGTGTTCAGTTTCCTCCCACAGTCCAAAAACATGGATCAAGGTCAATTGAATTCTTCAAATTAAATTGTGTGCACAGCGATATATTGGCACCCTGTCCTGGGTGGGTCTGCCCAGTGCCCAAAACGTTCTCCCCCGGATGGGCATAAGAAATATCCACTCAGCAATCAGTGCTGTCCTTTCGCTGTGTATTACATAAATAAATAAACAGGAACCTTTTAAACTCATTTGTACTGGAAAGAGGATTTAGACATGGATCTCTAAATTTCTCCATACATTATTTATTAAATCTCTAAGCAAAGCAACATAGTATGGAAAAAAAATTGCAGCTGATGTTTTAGTGTATTTAAACCAACCCTCTCTGGCATCGGTAGAGCTGATGAACATAGTGACATATGGGTTACTTTAAGGATACAAAATTAACATACATAGAACCCATGTCACCTACATTCCCCCCAAGACTCTAAAAAGACACATGTGTTTAAATGCCAGGCAAATTACATAAAACAGGGGTTTCGAAATAGGGGCATGGAGCTATTGCAAAGGATGGTGCTAATCAGTTTCTCTGTTTGGCCTTGGTCAGGAAGTTTTTAAGAGACCAACCAGCCAGTGTTTTTGGCATAGATTTGATAATTCAAAATCCATGGAGCAGGTTATTGAGATGGTTTAAGAAAGCCATAGCTTTACTCTGCTGATGGACGAAGCATCAGACAGTATTAAATACTGCTTACTGATAACATACATCAGATTCACTGATGACAATAATTTTAGGAAAGATCTGCTTTTCTGCAAACAAAGTACTTTTAGAGCCACTGAAAAACTGTTCAATGTTATTGACCTATACACACAAGATGTCAATCTGAAATGGGAGAACTGTGCGGAATTTATAGATAGGGATTAGGCAATGACTGGGAAACAAAGTGGACTGCAAGCATTTCCCCCAATGTGCAGTAGATTTTGTATCATTGTATGATACACAGAGAAGCGCTGATTATTCTGTATTCTTTTACTTTCACTTTACTAAACTACAGCAGGAAATAAAAAGTAAAGGTTTTAATTAGCCTTTTTTTTACATAAATAAACATTATCACATGAAATTTCACTTAATTCACTAACATAACATTCATTAACAAGATAAATAAGCTCACCAGCAATATGAAATATCCACTCAGCAATCAGTGTAGTCCTTTTTCGTTGCATGTGTGTATGTGTGTGTGTGTGTGTGTGTGTGTACAGTAACATAATCAGGGGTGTGCCCTACCTCATTCATCAGGTACCAGTGTTTTAGCAACATTAATTTTTTAATGTTGTGCGTATCTGACCAGCGCCCGAAACGTTCTCCCCTAGATGGGCATGGGGAACCCCCACCACAATCCTAGTAAAAGATAAAGTGGAAGATAATGGATGGATGGATGGATGAAAGTTTTTTCTCTCATCTCTGTTTTTATCCCATCTCTGCATTTAATATGCACTCACACAAACACTATATATATCATATATATATCACTACTGTTCTTTACTTTTCTCTTTCTCACACACAGTCTCATTTGTCTCAACAACAGTTAATCAAAAGAAGCAGAACAGGTTTAAACAGGTACAGATTTCATTAACATGATTATTCATGTAATTATTTATATTACAGAGTGGAACTATGTACACACCCTCTTTTTGGGACATTAGAAAATCTGATATTTGTCTCTTTCTTTTTTTTCCAGTCATCATTAACTCATGTGTGTTATTTAATTTGCTAAAACTAGTTTTCCTTACAAAGCATCATGGATCATTCATGAAAACACACCTCAAACTAACATTTATCTAAATACATTTTAATCAGTAGCACAAATCTTTATAGGAATAAATGCTCACAGATTTCCTTAGATCCTCCCCAAAAAAAGATGTCACTGAAGAATGGATGTTTTTATAGCTGTAAAGAGGAACTAATTTAGAATGAACCATGATAAAGATTCCTTGTATGTGTCCAAATAGTTCTGTCACAGTGAAAATAAATGAATATCTCAGAACTACAGACTAAAGAAAAGTGAAATGAGATTCTAACTACATCAATAAAAAGAAGTATTTCCAAGCTATGGTTTCTGCTGAAGGGGTCGCAATTAAGTGTGTAAGGTATTTTAACTTTCAGACAGACCACAGTGATTTTAAGATGGTTCTGTTTGAAGTTCTAAGGAACAGTAGCTGTGTGATTTTCTGGCAGGTAGAACAGAACCTGCTTTAATACTGTGGTTGATGTTTAATGAACTACTGTATTGCTTTTTCAGTTTCTAAAATTTTTACTAAAACAGAGCTGTTTTTCAGAAGATGAAGGTAAAACCTGAAGGGATTGATTACACTAAGGTTCTGTGCGAGTACATATGAGATATGTATAAAACAGAACCTTATAATATTAATTTATAAACAATAAGATTATAAACAATTTGTATTGATTTGAATCTTCAATTACACAACAGTTCACATTAAACACAATTTACACATTAAGTTTATCATGTCAGTGCTTTATATTATTAATAAGAATTATTGATTATTATTTATTAAATTCTCAGAGCAAACAAAAAATTTTAAATGATTAAATGATCAGATACAGATCAATGTTTACTGTATGACATCAGAATGGTGTCTGGTTCTGGTGGAACAGTAACCTCAGTCTGACCTCAGTACAACCTATAAAATCATCTCCTGACCTGCAGATCTCAGATTCCTGCTATGGTATGATGACTTTCTATATATTTATGGTAAAGAAATTATAAAAGAATCAGGATTTCACTAAACACACACTTTAGAACCTAAGCTCCAACTTATGTATCGTCTCCCATGCTGTGACAAAGAAAAATGAGTAACTTTAGGATTCAAGTTAAACCTGTCCCTGTGCTTTCATCAGGAAACTGCAGTTTCTATGAAATTACCTGAAATCAACTGCTACCCACCCCTTCCTTCAGCCAAACAGGATATGCAGCATTCCTGAACTAGTCAAGTCAAGTTTATTCTTTACATGCATAGTTATACACAGTGAAATGCTTGTGCGACCCGAGAAAAGTCGCGACGGCAGCCGAACACAGCGGCGTTATCAGAAATAGGCAGAAAAAGTGATACATCAGGAGAATAGGTGATAAAAAACAACCCGCTCCCAAACTATGCTTCAATAAGCACAGGTTGGGGGCCCGAAAAAAACACCTTTTAGCACACAAGCAAATACAAACATAAAGACATGGACAGGAAGAAGATGTAGGAGACGTGTCCATAAGGGATCGGAAAGGAGGGGCAGTCCATATGGGAGCAGGGTAGAGCAGTTTATCAGGAAACGATAGCAACAATTCTGGAGGAATTTTAGTAGCAGCTCTCAAGGCCAAGGCTGATAAGGGAGCCAAACAGCAGAGAAGATTTAGTTTGCTTTGGTGACTGTTCGCAGCCATTTTAGCAGCTCGAAACAGCTCGTGATTCCTGATCTCCAACTCATCATTCGTTCGCAGAGCTGATAGCCTCTCCAGGATCGATTCCATGTGGCGATTTAAATTCGCAGTCTGAGTCCCTATGGCTCTGCCCAGCGTATCAATCCTGTTGGGCAGTTTCCTGGGGCTGTTGACAACCGACCCAACTCTCATAATTTTGCGATACACCAGGGCCATGCATAATCCAATCAGCAGAAATCCCAGGATCATAAATACGAAAAGGTAGACATCTTCCAAATCTTCCACGGACAGGGGGGCCAGACACACGATCCGCCAATTCCCCCAGACGTCCATCCTGTATCCAGACGCCAACGTGCCGTCCGGGCAAGCTGGTTCCCCCGAACCACGACTTCTCCTCGAGAATATAGTGTCAATAGCGTTGAGAGACCATTTAATTAGTTCCATATTTGCGTTTCGAAGAGCAGCGTTATGATAAATCCCGCACAGACAAGACAGAGAAGCCAAGCAGGAATGAGAGGACGGAGAGGGAAAAAGTGTGACCGCCTCCTACGAGAGTCAAGCAGAGAACAGATGAACAGAAATGAACAGAAATCCTTCAGGAACCTCTGAGATTCTTCTACATTATTCATTCATTTATTATCTCCCGCTTTATCCTCTATTAGGGTCGCGGTGGGGTTCCCCATGCCCATCCAGGGGAGAACGTCTCGGGCGCAGGGCAGGTAGACCCAGGACAGGGCGCTAATCCATCGCTGGGCACACACTCACTCACACAGACACACTCTATATCATGGAACATGGAAACTCAGGAGAGACTCAGCGTAGAGCTGCTACTCCACGTCAAAAAGAGCCAGGTGAGGTGGTTCAGGCATCTGGTAAGGATGTCTCCTGGGCGCCTCCCTAGGGAGGTGTTTCAGGCATGTCCAGCTAGGAGGAGACCCCGGGGAAGACCCAGGACACGCTGGAGGGATTATATCTCTCAGCTGGGAATGCCTCGGGGTTCCCCCAGTCGAGCTGGTGAAAGTGGCTGGGGGTCTCCCTACTTTGGTTGCTTCCCCCGCAGTTTTGTCACAAATATTTGAAGAAATTGTGGACAAGGGACAATTTCTTTTTTGTTTAATTTTCTAATGCAGAACTTTTACACCTGAACAGAGACATGAAAACAAAACCCACAGATCAAAGGGTTCCACAATTCCAGCTCCAATATCAGACATTTAAAATAGTAAACTACCAAAGAGAATTATCATAGAATATGGAAGGTATGATTATAAGTGATGCAGAAAATAAAATATCAAATCTATAATATTTAAACCAAGGTGGCTCAGTGGTTAGCATAGTAGCCGGGATTTCTGGTTCGAATTCCAATCTGGGTAGAGTTTCCATGTTCCATGTCTGTGTGGATTTCCTTCGGGTTCTCCGGTTTTCTCCTACAGTCCAAATGTCAATTTAATACTCCAAATTGCTCAATATACAGTGTGTGTCTGTGTGAGTGAGTGTGTGCCCAGTAATATATTGGTGCCCTGTCTTGGATGTATCCGCGCACCGCCAGGAACGTTCTCCCCTGGATGGGCATGGGGAACCCCCGCGACACTAGTAGAGGATATAATGTTTACTATGAACAATAAGGCATAGTAAAAACTCTCTAAATAAAGACTTTTAATTAACTACTTTTTATTATTCACAAAACACCCCAGTGCATTGAACTAATAGTGGTTTATAATTACTGTACAAGAACACTAAAGGGTAGTACAGGTTTTTGTTCAGGATCCTGTTTTGCTGTGTAAAAGAGAATTGACTCTCAGCACTGGTCTCAGCACGGGACCCACATGTTCTCATGGTCATTAAGTTATGACCCACTTTTGGGTCTTGTCCCACCAGTTTAGAATTGCTGCTTTGGACAAGTAGTTCTCATCTATGTACCATCTATGTTTTTCATCATGGAGCGACTGAGAAATTTCCTGTTTAATTAAATATAAGTTTTACAGTACAATTTAGAGCTTGTACTAATATAAAAAATGTAATAATTATGTAATTTTAGGGTGGCACAGTGGCTTAGTGGATAGCATGTTTGCCTCTCCAGGTTCAGGTTCAGATCCAGAGCCAGGTTTAAATCCTAATCTGAAAGGAGTTTTTATGTCCTTCATGTCTCAAACCTGGGTTTCCACCTGGGTTTTCCCCCGCAAGGTAAAATGAATGATCTATATTTGACCCATATATTGTGTTGTGCCCTGAATAAGGCCCTGTCCTGGTTGTATCTACCCAGAGGCATAAACCTTCTCCCCTGAATGGGCTTTAGATCAGGACTTTAAATTTAACCTTTTCAAAAACACTGCCATGTAGAGGTATGTGCACAAATGTTTCTTTGTCTGGATTTCTAGACTCAAGAACTATTAAATCTAAAGAACTGACCCAGTATCTTGGTGTATTAATGGTTTTTAGGTCTCAGTTTGAGTAGTCATGTTAAAGCAGGTACTAGATCTGTCAGGGTTGGGAGTGCTAGGCCACTCCCCCGTTTTCTAGTTTCGGAATTTGTCCGTTTGGGGTTCCCGTAGGTAGGGCCCATCCCCGTGAGCTGGGATTGGGTCCTACCTAGTCACATGCGGCCTGCTGACGTGACTTAAAGTGCGCATGCGCCCTGAGTAAGCAGGCCAGCATTACATATGTTACGTTTGGGTTTGAAGGTGTTATGTTTTGGTTTGGCGTCGAGTTGGCATGTTGTTTTGGTTTGGGTTTGCGTTTTATTTATTAAACACTTTCCTTTTCTTTATTAAACACTTTTATTTATTTTATTTTTTTTGCTTACCTGGCTCGCTCCTTATCCCCACAAATACCTCACCCTGCGCTAGACGTTGGACGGACGGCGCTATTGTAACAAGATCAGCATTTTACTATCTTAATAATATCATTATTATTATAGATTTTCTGACTAAACTAGACCTAGAGAAACATAGAATAATTAGAATAACTAGAATAATTACTGAAATGGTCTCTTAACTGGATTTCCATTAAAGACCATTAACCAGCTTCAGCTGATTCAGAATGCAATAACATACCCTTCACATTTTATTACTTAAAAACGTAAACCATTATAATTGTTTCTTTTACCCTTTTTTAAACTTGTCTTGCCTTGCCAGAGGAAGTTCTTACAATTCTTTTGAGGATTTTATCTCATCAGTGACTGACCACCAAATAGGTCATGCTGGATGATGTTGCAGAAGCAAAATGTTTTGCATGGCAGCTCCAGACCCTCTTATTTCTGTCACATGTGCTCAGTATGAATGTGCTGTCTTCTGTAAAAATAATAGAGCACCACGAGCTGCATGATGCTGGGTTGTAAATACAGGTTCCATTGGAGGACCCTTCTTTAGCACTGAAGTGTGATAGGAGACACAACAATCTTTCCTACACCAGCACTAATGAATGTGCCATTCTAGAAGATCTGGACTACCTATGCCACCTGAATGAGCAGCAGATGCCACCTTAGGCTACCAGTAGCAAAGTAAGACAGAATATGGACAGAGTCTATTCTGCATTTCTTAGATCACCATAAACCCCGCTTCACCAAACATTATACTTGGCACCATGTACAGTAGTCAAACAAGAATTGTTCTCATGTCAGCTTCGGATTAAAACACAAACTCTTTAGAATTTTTTTTTATTATTTAAAAATAAATATTTGATCAACAAATTTATTCAACTAATATTATTATACATGGCCATCATTAAATGCCTGACTTCAGGACAATTATTGCTAAATTGACAAGTGCTTATTTCAATAAAATATACAAAAACTTTTTAAATAATGTAAAGTTAAAACATAAAATCAAACGTAAAACTTAACCTCAATGCATGAGCTGATAAGTGAACAATGTGAGTACAACGTGAGTACTATAAAAATAACTTACTAAATGACTAGGTGAATTATAAACATCAGAGATCAAACTGCCACTATTCAGTACATTTATTTCATCTGTTCTCATCTCCACTTTAAACCTGTCATCATGTGGCTTGTGATGATGTTTTCTGCAAAAACAGTCCTTTATGTGAAATTAGTCTCTTCTTGGTGTTTTAAAAAAAAAAACTTTTTTGGAAATGGTTCAGGGTGGTTCAAGACAACAAAGTTTGAGGTGCTGACTAAGCTTCAAATTTCCCTGACCTCAATCCAATTCAACATCTTTGAAATGTGCTGGCCAAACATGTTCAATCAATGGAAGCTCCACCTCACATTTTACAGGGGTTGAAGGATATGCTGCTAACATCTTGGTGTCAGATAACACAGCTCACTTTCATGGGTTTAGTGGAGTCTATGTCTCCATGGCTCAGGGCAGCACAATATTAGGAAGGTGGTTAGAATGTTATTACTGGGCAGTACAACCCTATTTCCAGAAGGCACAATTTATTTAGGACTGAATGCCAGGATCGTTATATTTGGTACAGACCAGGGTTTATTCTAGGGTTCAGAAACATTAGGGGCTTTACCAGATTCCTTATTCGTCCTCTGTCCTCTTTAAAAATTGCCCATTCATGAGTGTATTTATCCATTTTTCAAACTGTTGTTATATTCATTTTGTTTCATCATTCATGACAAAGCATCTGCGGCTATAGCCCCGAAAGCCCAGGTGTGAGTGATCATGTAGTTCTCCGGTGGTATTGTTTGAGAAACTGTCATGGTAACATAGTGAACATGGTGCTCAGTAGACATTAACAAAAATCACTGACCTATAAGACTGCAACTAGAAACGTGGTTTGAAACAGATGTTTCTGTAGCCACAGTCTAAAGAAGCCCAAGTTTCCATGAACACAATGTTTTTCAAATAGGATGACATGAAAGCTGCAGCAGGCATTCTAATACGTATCTCCATATAGAATATAAGCATGTTTCTTGAGAGTTTGGTAGCTCAGTGGTTATTAAGTAACTATTAAAAAACTGAAGTTACCAATGTAAATTAACCCTCACTTCGGTGCTGTATCAATCCTGCGTTCTGACCCCAACCAAGTTGGGAGACACTTTGGATAAAAGCTTCTTCAAAAATGACCAATTGTAAATGTATAAAAAATGTAAAGAACTTCTGAATAAGTAAATTACAATAATTACATCTTGTTATTTATATAAAATGTTTCTTACATTAGAAAATAAAATACAGAATAATACTGATCATAATAGATAACCTGAGTTAACATCATATTTAAAGATTAAAAGTACTTAAATGAATAAACCATGAGATAAACAAGATAAATAAATAACTTTAACTTTAGAAATGATAAGATGGAACATAAATAAAAGTAACATTTATGTTGTGTAGCTTCAGAATATACACAGAATTCTTCCCATGAATCACAGAACTGATCAGAATCTGCAATAAAGAGAAGAAAATCAGTTTAATTACATTCAATTATTAAAAAACGAAATGATGTACCTTTAAAGGGAATGAACTGTTTCTATTTGATTCCGTTCATTAGCTCATGTGTTTATTTTTATTTTAACTGTTTTCAATGTTTTATAAAACTCCTGATCTTTCAGACTCATATGTGTTTTGGACAATGTGGACTGTGATGCATGTTTTCATATGAAGACCACCTTTGTCTAGAATGCAGTTCCACTGTCACTGCCATATGTGGCCCACGTCTGTATGTTATCAGGGGATTTATGAAGACTTCTACAAAAAACTTACTTTAGTTTCTGTAGTTTACAGTTTGGATCCTTTTGTAGATCAGACATAATCTTCTTTCCTGATTCTCCTGGATTATTAGCAAACAAATAAAGTTCTCTGAGGTTGGATGATGGATTTGATCTCAGAGTTGAAGCCAGAACAGTAAATCCATCATCTGTGATTTTGCACTGTACCAACCTGCGAATAAATAAAAATGTACATAATTAAAACTAATTACACAATCAGTTCTATAAAATAAATATTAAGAGATGTAAATTCATACATAAGTATCTCCAGTTTGCACTGTGGATTCTGTAGTCCAGCAGAGAGAAAATTCACTCCTGAATCCTGTACTTTATTATCATTCAGGTTCAGTTCTATCAAACTGGAGGAGTTTAAACTGAGAACAGAGGACAGAACAAAACAACTGTCCTCTGATAGATTACATTCACACAATCTGTAAAATATAGAACACATTAATCCACAGTATAAGAAACATCCATTACAAACATGTGTTTGCATCAATCAACATATACAACAACATATTTGAAATGATATTTAAAACATTAATAAAAAGATTAAACCCCAAGCTCTTCCCACCTCCATCTTCATATTCCAGTCCTCACAGTAAAGTTTGTAATGAAATTGTTAATACAGAATACTTTCATAGAGAGCATGCATCCTACCCAATGAGGACGGAGGCCATAATTTTACACAGAAAGTTTTATTCACACAATTTATGCATCATAGAATGAAGAAACTGCAGTCACCGGAATAAAGACAGTGCTTCCCTTCTTCTGTGCACATCATCTCACCTTTCCTTAAATACTTAGCAGGCAATTCCCTTTCTCACTACCTCAGTTTTGCCTCGCCTCTGAACGGCGTTGTTTGGCTTTGTCGCTGCCACACTGTCCCACCGGCCCGTTTCAGAATGTTCCACAGACTGACTCTGAGGGGCACTGTGTCTAGGTGTGTGAGACTGAGGCAAGACCCAAACCAAAAATAGAGAGAGGGATCAGAGTGTCTTATTTTGCCATAATACACACATTTCCGAATTTCTCTGTACATGGGCTCCTGACATTCACTCGTCAGGGAATAGCCACCTGCAGCTGCCATCCTACCACTATTCTATTTACTCTATTAAAAATCCATCCCGACCGGCTTCCACCGTCCTTCTCCCTCATTCTTAAAACAGCATTTGATTGGTGCACAAATATTGTACTTCATTAAACATTATCAAAACAACCTCTTAAAAATCAAAGAATAACCAATAGAAGAACAGTGGAAATAAAACACATATTTAGCAGTAAACTGAATAAAAAGCCAGAAGACATGGCAAAATCAGTGTGATGCTTGAAAGGTAATGATCTTACCTCAGTATCTTAAGTTTACAGTGTGGATTTTTCAGTCCAACAGAGAGAAATTTTACTCCTGAATCCTGCAGTTTATTGTTACTCAAATCTAGTTCTTTCAGATTGGAGCAGTTTAAACTGAAAACTGAAGACAGGACTGAACAACTTTCTGCTGTTAGCTTACAATCCCACAACCTGAGAGAGAAATTATGATCTATTAGAACACAGATGTCTGGTATGTACATTGTTTCATTTTGTATTTAAACTTAAAAAATGGTAGATTTAAATGTACATTTTTAAAGAATCCTTTAAAATACCATACAAAGCTAAAATTAACAAGGCTAAAATGGCTAAGTGCACCAAAATGAATGACTGTGACACCAACAGAAAATACCTAGTGCGATTGCGGATTGATGCTGAATCATGTGTTTGTATCTGTAGGTGAAGATGAATGAGTCAGAAGAGGTTAAAGCTAGACTCCAAATTTAGTTTATACGTGCAAAATTTGGAAATGGCTGAAGATGTATAAACTGGTTCTAAAAAAGATCCAAGAGAGCAAAATCATACTTCAATCAGATATGGCCCACCTTCCTGATTTTCATCTGGTCCACTGACAGCACAAGAGTGTACCTCTCCTGGATGTGAGATATTTGCAACATACAGAGATTAAAACCACGCCTCTCCAAACTTGGTCACATGTAGATAACACTGCCAGATTTAAATATTTTTATATGTTGGACATTTAAGGCTCTATGAAAATGTCTGCTACACTTGGACCAGATGTGTTGGACATTTTGGTTCACCAAAACGCCATCAAGCCATGCAGCAAGTGGGAATTAGGAATGTGGACCAGATCTTGACCAGAATCATTTTGCTATCTCGGTATTTACATTCTTCAGCACCATGTGATTAAAAGTAACTGATCCTCTTTACCAACGTCCTGACCATTAACAGTACGGTAAAGTACTATAGCACAGGAACTGTTTTAAACATGAAAGAAACAGGGTTATTAATGAAACTTTTTCTTATATCCCCATCGTTTTGTGATACAGAAATGAATCACAATATCTTTTTGTTAAAAAAAATAAAATAAAATAAATCAATAAATATATGGTTAGTACAACAAATTTATTAAAATATGCATAATCATTGATCTCACCTCAGTATCTCCAGTTTGCAGTGTTGATTCTTCAGTCCAGCAGAGAGAAGCTTCACTCCTAAATCCTGCAGATTATTGTAACTCAGGTTCAGTTCTATCAGACTGGAGGAGTTTAAACTGAGAATCGAGGACAGAACTGAACAACTTTCCTCTGATAGATTACAATCCCACAACCTATGTGAGAAATTATGATTATGATCAGTATACTGATGCCACTGATTTTGATCACTGAATGTGGAGTGATGAAGTGAATAACACTGATTATTTCTTTACAACTGCACCTGTGAGTAGGTGGTATTATTCATTTATTCATCATCTTCCGCTTAATCCTCTACTAGGGTCACGGGGTGGGGGGTCCCCATGCCCATCTAGGGGAGAACGTTTTGAGCGCTGGGCAGATACACCCAGGAAAGGGTGCCAATCTATCACCAGGCACACACACACTCACAGAGATACACACACACAAACACGCTATATAAGGGACAATTTTAAGCATTCAATTAACCTTGATCCATTTTTTTAGACTGTAGGAGGAAACTAGAGAAAGCGAAGGAAACTCACACGGACACAAAGAGAACATTGAAGCTCCACTTATTTTTAAAGCTAATGTTAAAAGCTGGAAAATTAGAAAACGGAAGTGAAAGGGTGTGAGGTAATTTGGTAAAGGTTAAATCGTGATTGCTAGATGACTAAATCTGATCTCCAGCTTCTCTGGGGTGATCCAGTCTGCGGAGGTCTGTGGTAAAAGTTTTTGAGTGTAGTCAAAACAGAAACATCTATATGAATATATACAAATAATCCAGAGGGAAAAATAAATAATAAGAATAATAAGATAACATACAAGAAGAAAAAAACAAGGAAAACCAAACCAATAATAAGTAAAAGGATCTAAAAAGGGAACTTCGCAAAGCACAAAGGCTAAGCAAAATGCTAAATTAAAGATTGCACAAAGTACAGAGTTAAAAAGTTAATAGGGAAAAACCAACAGATTAGTGGTGGAACATAAACAGAAGAGTGGTAACACAATGCACACAATCCAACTTAAGAAACCAGAGTAGACTGAAGGAGAGTAGTAATTATGAACACTAACATGGAAACAACTGCCCGAAAAAGGAAGGCATCAAATAGGCAAGTAGGTTAGCACATTGATTTATATATATGCACCTCTGAAAGACAAGCCTTAAGTCAACCCAGGGTAGATAATAAAATAATCCTTACCAGAAAGAAAACACAAGGTTAAATAAAAATGAAAAGAAGCTTATACAACACAAAAGTAATAAAGACATAACTACATACAAGTGGGGATCAACTGAAACACAAGGAGAGACCGCAACCAGCAAAGAATCTCAAAATATTTACTCGAGGTAAAGATTCAGTCATTGTTTCACAATGACAGATGCCTTTGATGTGGACTGAAATGTGGAAAAAATTTGGACGGCATTGTTATGTGAGCATCTATAAGCTTGTCACTTAGCCACTGCAGTTAGTAAGTAATTAGCATGGCTTCCACCTGCAAATTCAGCAGCGTTTTTGCACATTGTTTGCTCCTCTGATACCTGCAGGCCAGCAGAGTTATGCAGCGATTAATGCTTTCCAGCTTCTTAAGCACAGAAAGACACACATGAGGGAGAATCTCTTAACTAGGCAAAATAAAAACAGCCTGCTCGTGAATCAGAATCAGGGCTATGTGCTACAAATGTGAAGGAGGGGCAACTTTTAAACTAACTGTGTCCCAACCATGACTTTCAGGTGTGACAAAAATAAACATGCTCAGTGCTGGGGACATAATAAGAAACAGGTCTGGCCATATCTGCCCCTAACCAATCATGGCAGCCATCCTCTTTGTGACTAAAGCAAATACTCTGTAACCTAGGTAATGTTAAACTTACCTCAGTATTTCTAGTTTGCAGTTTGGATTCTTCAGTCCATCAGAGAGAAGTTTCACGCCCGAATCCTGCAGTCTATTTTTATTAAGGTCCAATTCTCTTAGACTTGATTTTGAATGAAGCACTAAGGACAGAACTGCACAACTTTCCTCTCTTAGTTCACATCTACACAATCTGCAAGAAAAACAATCATTTATTAGGACACTGATGTTTTGGACAGACGCAAATTTTATTTCTGCTAAAAATGACAGGAATAAAAGAAGCTTATTATGAGATTATGTGTAAAACTTAATCAAACTAAAGCTCAGTAGAGCTCTGAAAGATAAATGTAAAAAAAAAAATACACTATCCTACTATCGCATATTAACTAAACCTGTAAGCAAGAAGCAAGGCATATATTTGTAGATAACCATTTCCCAGATGATCTACTTAACCTATTGACAAAATTTTGAAGTAAGCATCCAGAGAACATTGTGCTATCCCATAATTTAACTGGAGCTGAATCACATGATCAGACAAAGCCACAGTAAAGCCGTGGTACATTTACATTTAGCTGACACTTTTAGCCAATGTGACTTATGAATGAGAACAACACAAGTTGGTAGTTATGAAAAACAGCTACACTATAGAATTTTAAAACCTGATCATTATACTACCCTACACCAGGATTCTTTATTGTTTGAGAAAGAGATGTGTTTACATTTGTTTCTTAAAGATGCCAAGTGACTCTACCTTACAGACAGAGTTGGAAAGATTGTACCAACATTTTGCAGTGGTGAACGCAATGGAGTAAGGATTAGCGCCTCGGTGACTTGGAATAACCAGGCGAGTAAAGGCGAGTAAAGGTGCCATGTACTTATATGATTGAGTTACTGATACTAATTCAGATAGTTGGCAATTTAGAGCAGCCAATTCACCTTAAATCCATGCTTTTTTATTGTGGGAGAAGACATGAGAACCTGGAGGAGACCCACGGAGGACAAGGGGAGAACATGGAAACTCCATCCAGATTTGGATTCAAACATTGTGGATCGTGGATGTACTTGATTGATTGTGGAAGACAAGTTTTAAGACAATCTCACCTCAGTATCTTTAGTTTACAGTGTGGATTCTTCAGTCCAAGAGAGAGAAGCTTCACTCCCGAATCCTGCAGATTATTATTACTCAGGTTCAGATTTATCAATCTAGAGGAGTTCAAACTGAGAACTGAGGACAGAATTGAACAACTTTCCTCTGTGAGATTACATTTATACAACCTGTAAGAGAAATGGTGATCCATTAGAACACTGAAGGCTCATACAGATATTATTTCATATGTGAGAGGGATGTGAGAGAGGTAATTGAATCAGCTGCCAAGTGCTGCTAATGGTCTGTATGCAGGTTCTTAAAGAGGTGAGTTGTGGAACAAAGGACAGAGCAACTGCAGAACAAAAATAGTCAAGAGCAAGAGTGTCAAGAGTGTGTGTGTGTGTGTGTGTGTGTGTGTGTGTGTGAGACACATGGACATCCAACCCATTTAGCAGTGATATTCTCATTAAGATCTGGTCACATCTTCTATTTTCATCTGCCTCACTTGCAGTATGCATTGACCGCACTTGGACTGCTTCCTGATGTGAGTTCCACATACAGTACATGCACTAGATGAGGACCACATGTTGGACAAAAGTGACGCACATGTTGGTGACTTACATTTCGATACATTAAAATTCCCTATTGATCATGGAAAATAGGACTTTGATGCCAGAAAATGACCACCGTAGTGACACCCTGTGTGTTTCCCCAGCCCCATATGCCAGATGACCAGTATAGTAATATTAATTCATTCATTATCTCCCGCTTCATCCTCTATTAGGGTCGCGGTGGGGTTCCCCATGCCCATCCAGGGGAGAACGTTTCGGGCGCTGGGCAGATAGACCCAGGACAGGGGGCCAATCCATCGCTGGGCACACACTCACTCACACAGACACACTCTATATGGGGCAATTTTGAGAATTCAATTGACTTGACCCATGTTTTTGGACTGTGGGAGGAAACCGGAGAACCTGGAGGAAACCCACACAGACACGGGGAGAACATGGAAACTCCACCCAGGAACCAGGAATCCCTAGCGCTGAGAGGCGAACGTGCTAACCACTAAGCCACCGTGCCGCCCAGTACAGTAATAGAAAAACAAAATAGCTAAAGATGCAGAGTGCCGAACCCAGCCAAAGTGGGAAAAAACATTCTGCTGATGCCAAGCTTGAAATGTGTTTTTACTTATAGTGAGAGGAATGCAAAAGAGCATAAGTTTGCTGCAGCAGTGGCTACACCTTCACCTAATTATCATGATGTATAAGTAAAAACAGATACTAGATTACAAAGTTTGATACAAAAGTTGAATAATCTGTTGGTGTGTGTGATGATTTCACCTTAGTGTCTCAAGTTTACAGTATGGATTCTTCAGTCCAGCAGAGAGAAGCTTCAGTCCTGAATCCTTGACTTTATTGTAACTTAAGTCTAGTTCAATCAGACTGGAGGAGTTTAAACTAAGAACTGAGGACAGAACTGAACAACTTTCCTCTGTTATATTACAATCCCACAACCTGAGAGAATTAATGATGCATTAGAACAGCGATGTTCTTTATATATATACTGTAGTACAACAAAAGCCAGCCTCAATGGCTTTTCCACTTATCCAGAAAATCTAAAATACTACAATACTTACAAGGCTTTATGGGACTCTTTAATGATGGGCAGCAGGCTTGTTAAACATTTAAGTGATAGTCGATAATTTCTGAAGTCAAACTCATTCAGCTTTTGATCTGAGTTGAGCAACACAAAGACTAGAGCAGACCAATGACCAGGAGAAAGATCGGCTTCATCCACCCCATGAGACCCTCCCCTGTTAAGATACATCTGAACCTCCTGTACTAGAGAATCATCATTCAGTTCATTCAGACAGTGGAACAGATTGATGGATTTCTCTGTAGGAAGATTCTTCCGGATCTTCTTCCTGATGAACTCAGTTGTTTTTTGAGTAAGGTCAGAGATTTCTTCTTGTTGTGGTAGAAGATCTTGTAGCAGCTTCTGGTTTGATTCCACTGAGAGACCAAGAAGAAATCGAAGGTAAAGATCTAGGTGTCCAATCTGGCTCGTTAACGCCTCATTTACTGAACTCCTCAGGAAGTCAAACATGTTGGACTTATTAAAAAGTTTTGATAGTGCTGAAGTCTGTGTTTCTGTTTTATTTCCAGTGATGAAGGTGAATAAACTAAAGAAAGCAGCCAGATATTCTTGAACACTCAGATGTACAAAGCTGAAAACCTTCCCCATGTGAAGTCCAAACTCCTCTCGGAAGATCTGGGTGCAAACTCCTGTGTACACAGACCCTTCTGTAACATCAATACCACATGCTGTCAGATCTTCCTCATAGAAGATCAGGTTTCCTTTCTCCAGCTGCTGGAATGCTAGTTTCCCCAGTTTAATAAGAATCTCTTTATCCTGCTTTTTCTGATACTTTTCTCTTACCATGTTGGTCTGAATGATCAGGAAGTGGGTGAACATTTGAGTCAAAGTTTTGGGGATCTCATCACTTCCTCCTTCCCCCAGCATCTTCTCCAGGACAGTGGCTGAGATCCAGCAGAAGACCGGAATGTGACACATGATGTAAAGACTTCTTAATGACTTCATGTGTTTGATGATTGGATCAGTCAGACTCTGATCACTGACCTTCTTTCTGAAATATTCTTCTTTCTGAGGATCACTGAAGCCTCGTACCTCTGTCAGTCGATCAATGTATCTAGAGGGGATCTGAAAAATCGCAGCTGGACGGGATGTGATCCAGATGTGAGCAGATGGAAGCAGATTTCCTTTGATTAGGTTGATCAACAGCACATCCACTGAGGATGTCTCAGACAGATCACTCACTATCAATGTGTTCTGAAAATCCAGAGGGAATCGACACTCATCCAGACCATCAAAAATAAACACAACATTCTCAAATCTGGAGACATCAGTGTCTGTGATCTCCTTAAAAAAGAGATGAAGAAGATCAATCAGACTCAGTTTCTGGGTCTTTATTAAATTTAGCTCTCTGAAAGGAAGTGGAAACATGAGGATCATATCCTGATTGGTTCTTCCTTCAGCCCAATCAAGAATAAACTTCTGTACAGAGACTGTTTTTCCAATTCCAGCAACTCCTTTAGTCACAACAGTTCTGATAGGGCGTTCTAGTTCTGATAAGAGTTTAATAGTCTGTAAAGTTCTGATGGAGTGTTCTGGTTCTGATATGGGTTTAAAGATGTCATTACATTTAATGGGTGTCTCCTCTGTAGCTCTTCTCCTGGATGTTGTCTCAATCTGTCTCACCTCATGTTCATTATTGACCTTTCCACAGTCTCCTTCTGTGATGTAGAGCTCTGTGTAGATCTCATTCAGAAGTGTCGGGTATTCTTTGTTAGAAATCACTTCATGTAAACACTGAAATTTTTGAATCAGTGATGATCTGAATTTCTGTTTTGTAGATCCTGTAGATTTAACATAATCACACCTGTAACATGCAAATTAGTTTGTCTTGAGCCAGAAAGGAAATTAATTGATTTAAGTAGTCTCAAAAAACAAACAGAAGTTTATAAAATGTATTTAAATAAACATATTTAAAACTATATAACATACCATCAAGCACTTGCTTATCCTACATACAATGTATAGTGTCAACCATAAATTAGATGTAAGGAGATCACTGTTGTTCAGCTACTATAGCAGTCAAAAGTAAAAGTTACTTATAGTAACTTATAGTTACTTAGTACTTATACTTATTACCCCTGGGTTCAGTAGATTGCTGGCAAATTTGTCAGCCTACTGTACACCACCTGTGCTTTTACTTTCAGTAGGAAATGGCTAATGTGGCTGTGTGATGATTTGCTTCATTAGGCATGACAGCAAGGAAAAAATAAAATGCATTAGGCACAGACCGTCAAGTTGCTCCAAATCATTTGGCTGTACTCCGTATTTGCCCTGACTGTACTGGGAATTAGTTAAAAGGTAAAATAAATGTTGCTGGGTCCCCTTTCAACCAATGTATATGTTGGTGTCTATAAAAATGCACCAATAGTCTTTTGGACCAGTCGTACGCTTGTGGTAAGAAAACAGCCTTGCTGATTTTTTTGGGAACAACACCTAATGAGCACCATATACAAACTGCCCATCACTCCAAACATGTGTGTGTGTGTGTGTGTGTGTGTGTTTTGCTGCTCAAATTGGTTACATGTGGAGGACAAATTCCTCTGTGCGTAAGTACTTTGTACTTTGACATAAAAAGTCTGAACTTAAAAAGTCAGCACTGGATGCTTGGGCCTATTCATACAATACATACATACAGAAAACAAAACAGGGTTTTTAGCACAACTAAAAATCCGGTCTAATAAGCCTGAAGCAATCATAAGGCTTTAGCAGTTCTAATACTACTATAATCAAAGGTTAAGAAATAAATTGTATCAAACCAATAGGCTGTATTTACTTATGCACTGCATATATTTATAAAAAAGACTGTACACTGTAGACATATTTACATTTGATTTCTAATTTCCTATTGACTGTATGAAAATGGATAGGTGCAGCCAAAGTGCGGCCCCAGTACTGTAATATATTAAACATTATTATTTCATAGTAGACTGTAATATTTAAATGTTGTTTGTGATCTGACCTTAAATCATCCGCTTTGTGTTTCTGTTCCAGTTTGTCTTCTGGTTCCTGTAGAGCTCTGTGCAAAAAACAAATGAATTAAAATTGTAAATGCAAACTGCTGTAGGTTTAGTTAAAGATATCATTATTTTCTATAATAAACATTTATTAAAATATTTTTTTTTATATTATTTGAAAAAAAAAAGAAACATGTAGATCTGGGAAAGAGTAGTGTAAGCTTAGTTGATGAAAGAGGTGGATATTTGTGAGTAGCAGTTCAGTTTGTGGCCTGCAAAACCACCACTGGTGCACAATTTGTTTTGAGAAAGTTGGTGGAAAAGGAAAGGGAGCTGCAATGTGTGATTGTAGATCTAGAAGAAGCTTTTTTTTTAGGGTGGAGAGAGAAATGTTGTGATTTTGTATGAGGAAAACTGAAGTATCAGAGAATGTGAGAATGATGGGACACATTTTATTTGCGGGTTCAGAAAGAGATGGATAAGGTGCAAGAAAACTAGAAAAATAAAGACACAAAGAAAATGTGCCGTGCCAACAACCCCCCACCCCCACCCCGAGTGGTGTCCGTTTGTAGCATCACAGAATTTTACAGCTATAAGATGTTTAGTGGCAAATGCTCCCATACTAAATAACAACCTGCGGCTCATGTCAGAAACAGACTGTAAAGATGGTTATTAATATTAGGAATCATTTTTACCTCCCATCAGGTGAGCAGCCTTCCTTACTGAATGATATTGGTTCATTCATGGACCAGTCACTCTTCATGGAGACACAGCTGGGTTCAGGTGAATCTGCTCTCTTACCCTGAATCAAACCGGGGTGGTGTGGTGATGCTGGGTAATGGGGAGGACAGGCGGAGCCGATGCGCTGATCACACTCTCCCATCTTCCGCTTCCGGCCTCTTTTACTGTTGCACATATGGAGAGATAATAAATAACATAAATCAAGCCAGGTGTTACCATTCACCTGATCCACATCCACAGCCTTCCTCTATTAAGCCCTCACGCCACATTTTCCTCACTTGTTCTCAGGCTGGACCACCTGCACAGTCTGAGAAAAAGTCGTGCACAACCATCTGCGCCCTCGACCTATGAATCAATTGGAACTTGAGGGGCTGAAGTGCTAAATACCAACGAGTGATCCGGGCGTTGGTATCCTTAATGCATTGAAACCACTGGGGCATGATGTGAACAGAGGGTGAACACTCGGCCCAGTTGATAGCAGCCAAAGGAGAGGACAGCCCAATTGATAGTTTAATTTGGCCCACATTTGCTGCATCCATTGACTGATTCCAGGTGTAAAATGTGGGCCTTATATCCACCAGATTGGCCAAAATCACTTCATGTGATTAAAAAAAAAAAAACGGATTTCGCTGATTTTTCCACCATCTTGCAGCTTGGTGCGGTCCGCCCAATTGCAGACATGTGGGGCAGATGAAAAGTGAGTTGTAAGCAAAAATTATTTCGCTACCATAAACATTACTATTGAATTAATTCAGATTCCTTTTAATCATATTACAGACACTTTTTACTTTTTACAGACAAGTACCACAAACTTGTGTTAGGGTCAAAGCTCAGGGTCAGCCATGATACAACAGCCCCAAAAGCAATGACGATTAAAGGCATTACACAAAAGCCCACTTTGGCAATTTTTAGTGGGGTTAAAGTTTAGTAGCCTCACATTATAATTACCGAGCCACCTTTCAGAAATACTAACACCTGATTCCTATTGGGCGGGGGTATCCTTAGCAATGATATGATTTATTTTGTGCCGTGTTTTTAATTAACAACTGATCAAGAAAGAAATTTGTCAAAATTAAAGCTAAACAGGCTTAATTACAAATAAACACATTATCTAAGTGCAGCAAATTAAATCTGTTTGTGGCGTGTGCAACAATGAACTTTCAAAAAAATAAACTAATTTACATTGTTCCATACAGTATCAGTCTCAAGTGACGATTGTGCGATGAATACCTGTAACACTGATGAGTTTTGTGAGCAGCACCGGTGTTTGGAAGAGGGAAGCTGGGTAGGGTGCTTTCAATAATTTTTGTTAAATTTTATTTTTGCACAGTTTAGTATCAAATCTGTCAGGAATTTTAAATTACATGAACATAATAACAGTCCCAAAATGGCCAAAAGTTTGTATTCAAACAAAGGACCTTACTGGGGTTCGCCGCCATTAGGAAGTGGGGTGGGGCACGCTAGATTTGAACCAAAATACTGGTCTTGGATTGGCTAATTTAAACCCTAGGGCAGTAATTGGTGATTGGCTTAGGCAGTTAAGGGGTGGGAATTAGACTTAACGGATATATACACAGGTAAGCACTGCGGGGGCGCTCTATCACTCAGACCCGGAGGCAGCTACAACATCGGAACGCTGAGGATGGCAGACCCGCTGGCCAGCGTGAGTTACTGACGGTGTTCATGAAGTTTTCTTTGTTCTCAATAAATGAGTTGAGACGACCATTTTTGCACAGGCTCATTCTTTCTGCCTTTTTCAAAAATCTAAAGATCCAACAGATGGTAGCCAGAGGATGGTTTTGAAAATAGGCAAAAGAACAATAAAATTTTCAGTACTGGACCTGTTCTTCTGATTTCATGCACACTCATTACAGGCACGCTGAAGGTAAGCAGATTTTTCTGCATAGTTTAGCTGCATTCATATAAGGGTTATAAATTGTTGCTGTAATCAGTAGAATTTTCATGAATATGGGAAGGTATATTTATTGGTACCGTTCCTAATATTAACACCGAAGTTTACGCTCGAGTGTAAAAACATAGTTAATGAGAGTTATATTTAAGAGGAATGCGCGAAAGTGGTGCAAAGTTGGAGAAAGGTCCCACGCCCCACATTGGGTTATTATCGTTTAATAGAACCGGGTTCTAGGCGCTTTTTAGGTTTAACTTGATTCGTGAATCCGGGTTTCAGACCAGTAATTAGGAAATAAGGAATCGGAGTATTATTCAATGGGGTAGGCGAACAGAGTTCGTATCCAATGGTTGAAAAAATAGCTGATTTCTGGCTAAAGCGATCGAGAGAGGCCTGGGGTCCCGTCGTGCCTGAATAGCAGGTCAAATTTCTAAATTGAGGCTAAATTCGAAATTTCTTCGGTGTGAATATCAGGGAAATCTCGTATGTGTGTTTGTCTTGTGTTTATCTTGTCTTGTGAGGAGCAGTAACACGTGTGGTTGAAATAAGCTCAAAAGGTAAAGTTCTGTTTTGTGCTTGATGTTTTATTTGAGAAAGGGGGTGAAGGTTCATTTTGTGGTAAGTAATTTAGCTGGTAAGTAAAGTAAAGTGCTTAGCTTGGTAAGTAATATTTGTGTTCTGCTTGTGTGTTATACAACCTAAATTGACTTAATTAAAATGGCTGACTTAACTTCAGGACAACTAGCGCACACCTAGCCAAACGCTAAAATTTTAGCAGCATGTTAGAGTTGAGTTGGAACAAAGGGTTTAAAATGGCCGCCCCAGTGCCATTCAGTCCACCCACGACCCAGCTCTGGCTCAACCCATTAACATAGGTGCAGTCACACCCATTGCCCCCACCTCAGTTATAGCTCCTCCTACATAGCATATGGTCAATGCAATGCTTGCAGCCCTTCACCTAACTTAACAGTTACCTATGTTGGGTGTCAATACAGGGTACGCCAGTAGGTGGCGCAATAGATCACTGGGCCATATCCCAATAGACAGCCTGTGCCCAACCAATAAGGTTTTAATGAAACCAAATTAGTCATGTGTCCTCCACAGGTCGAGACATTATCCCAGCACCAACTGTTACCTGTGGTGCAGGTGGTGAACAATTTGATTTTCTAATTAACACTGGGGCCACTGCTTCAGGAAATACAGTAGAGTATTTAGTACAAATAGAGAACATTTAGTACAAATACACTCACTACCATGGGATGCTCGGAATCTATTCATACTCAGCACTATACTACTCCACTGGTTCTGGAAATTGGAAATATGCAATTAATCCATTCCTTTCTGTATTCTCCAAATTGTCCAACTAATTAGTTAGGTCGTGATGTTTTAACTACAAGAATTCAAAGTTCATTGTCATATGCACATATAGAAATTTTTTCCCGGCGCAATGTAATTCTTACTTTGCCGTCCGCACTGTATAAGTAAGAAAAAGTAAATATAATAATAATAATGAAAATATAAATGTAAAAAACAAAAGAGTTCTTTAATCTGCTGGGTTTACACTTCTGTACCTGTACAACTAAAACCAAATAGTAAGACTTGTACAAGTGGTAAGTGAATTATTATAAAAATTAAGTGCTTTTAGTTTTGGTGAATTTTCAGCTTATAATGAAATTTGTTTGTTTATATAAATGACCCACAACTTATCCCTGGATTTTACCCCACTAGCTATGCACAATAACAGTCACATGTGTAGATCATTTGTAAAGCAAACAGGTTTAATAATTACTCTATCTTCAGTGCTGCCTGTCATAAGGTGTAAGAGAGAGACCCTAGATTGTTCAGGTTACATTAAAGCTGCAGTGTCACTGTGAACAGAGTTCTGTAACTTCATTTGTATGAAATACATATTTTAAATACCGCCTTCTTTCCTGTGCTCCAGTCCTGTCCCAAAGCCTGCAGATGAGGCTGCAGTGTACACTGAAGCAACCTAATTCAGCTTTACTAAGACCATGCATGTGATGGGGCTTCATGTCACATGTAATTAAGCAGTGATTGACATGTCAGACACACCCTCAGGCTTTAGTTGATTTGATTCTGGAGACATGGATTTTGCAGGTAGCAACATAAGCACTAGGTCGAGACTTGTTTTTTGTCCTTGTTCATGCACATGCAATGTCCTTACAGTAAAAGGACACAGTGACCCTTATCTACAGCAGCTTCAATACACACATTTAATAATTATCATTCTAGATCCCCCATCTTCTTTTTACTGTCTGCCACACACACATGTTGTTGATGGTACAGGTGTCTAACAGTGATTTGTTAATGTAGCAGTGCCTGGGCCAAATCTTACTTCTGGTTACCATCAACTTTATTTCTAAAAGTTTTTGCATGTGGCTCTGATTTCACATCTTGTACCAGTAATCAAAAGTCAGAAAATACCACCTTTAAGATAATGACTGTTTTATTGTCACTTATATCCAATTACCCTACAGCTCTGCAAAATAGATGTGTAAAAATAGACAGGACTTCCAAGACAAGTTCCAGAGTTCATCTAGATTCTGAAATAAATGGTTATTTGTAGCAGCACATCTTTGTGATTTAAATTGCTGCTTTTCATAAAATATTAAAAGCCTTTGTATTGCGCTTATTTAAATTTCAAAATTAAGTCATGCCATGTTTTTAATTTCTCACACAGGTTCTTGAGTGGTTCAGCAATCTGATTCGCCATCACAAAACACACATATGACCCCACATGGCAATATATTTGGTTACTAGAGAACCTAGAGTTGAGTAGTATATTTGGGATAGAGGAGTTTATCAGAAGGACACAGTTGAAAGTTACCATTGATACGGATTTCAGTCCGCCTAAGAAGGTAGAAGCTTGACTGATAAATTTTATCAATTAAGGTACTGCAAGTGTGGACTTGAACTCCATGTTGGATGGGGTAAAGCTGTTGAAAGCAATTAGTTAATATATTACAGTAACCTGGTAAACAATACATGTACACATGGTATGTGAAAAATGGTCAATAGCATTCAATTACTATACAGATTGGTATAGTAAAAGGGTTTACCAGCCATGAAGCCATAAAGAGGGCATAATGACTATATTGCCACCATTAAGTGAAGGGAGTCAAGTGTGGGTGTTGAAAGTTGAATAGTACACAGCAGGTAAGATGCTGTGTTTGGGTGAAGTAGGGATAATAGCTAGATTAGAAGGTAAAAGGAGGTGAATATTGATTGAAATAGTGGAAGAGGTTTGAAAGGAAGGACAGAAAACACAATTTTCAAGCATAAAAGAGGATGTATGGGATATTCTTAAGGATATACCCCGTAACTTATAGTTTAACATCCTTGCCAGCTCTTAAGAGAGCTGATATAAGTTGATATAGACATGGTGAAACTTTAAGAGAGTGTGGTGACTTATGGCTGGAAGCAACAGAAATGTAATGGAGATAGCAGGTAGGGGACACATGTGAAGGGCAGTTAGGTGATGTGGTGGAAATTCATAGTTTGCCATATAAACAATGGGAAAAGACAGTAACACACCGTTGTCTTTGCAAATACCCAGTAGCATTTAAACAATGGGAAAAGACAGTAACACACCGTTGTCTTTGCAAATACCCAATTATCATTTAAACAATGGGAAAAGACAGTAACACACCGTTGTCTTTGCAAATACCCAATTAGCATTTAAACATGACTGCATATAAAAAAAGACAGTAACACACCGTTGTCTTTGCAAATACCCAATTAGCATTTAAACATGACTGCATATAAAAACTTAAAATATAAAAAGTCTTTTCATGTTTTGCACTGTAACTATAACCTCACATGGGGACAAGTTTCGTGACAAAATGATATATACATTTCAGTTATTGGCACCTTTGCTAGTATTTTTGTATTTGATGCAGTTTTTATGGCAGAACATTTGGTACTTGATTGTCTTCTGTAGTCCTTAATGAGGTTTAAAATTGCAGAACAATGTGGTGTGATTCCCCGAGGTCCATGGACTTATCCTCACCTATAGATTTACAGTCTGATTTAACAGGTGGCTGATTTTAGTGCTTTATGTCATGCTTATTATTTCACCAACAATTTGCATATTTACAATTATATAAATTATTTAGAAAAAGCTTCTCTGGGTTCCACTAATTGTTATTTGGTTTTAAATAATTAGATTTTATTGATTTCACACATTTTAATCTTTGTTTTGTTTTTTACGGTAAATAGAAGGATAAATTAGTTGGTTTTCAATCTGCCCCATATAGAGTGTGTGCATGTATGGGTGAGTGAGTGTGTGCCCAGCGATAGATTGGCGCTCTGTCCTGGGTGTATCTGCCCAGCGCCTGAAACTTTCTCCCTGTGATGGCCATGAAGAACCCCCATGCAACTTTAGTAGAGAATTAAGTGGAAGGTAATGAGATGAGAGTCTCATATGAATAAAAAGACTATTATTAAATACAGTACTGAAAAAAATGTGATATTTTAGGGTAATTTTTGCTATAACAATATTCTTGGCAATATGATAAAACACTTATTTTACGCATAAAAATACTACTGTTTTACACTCTACACTCACCAGTGGGGCACACTGTCTCTCTCTCTCTCTCTCGCGCACACACACACACACACACACTTCTTCTCTTTGAGACACTGTGCTGCTTTGACATACTGCTTTGTCATCCTATATGACTCAGCTAATGAAAACATACCATGAATAACTACATGGTGTCATTGGTCTAACAAGTGGGAACATCACTATTAACACAATGTTTGTTTTTATATATACTGTTATTATTGTGAACTATATGATAATGACACACCCTTATTTTTTTTTTTGAAAATTTAAGCAAACCTATCAAATTTAAATTTTGTGGTAACATGTCCAGATATTTTTGCTTTAAAAACTATTTTGTAGCAGCTATAAATATTTATATTTTTATATTAGGAATTGTCATGCTTTCTTACTGAACATTATTGGTTGTTATATACATCAGGATTACGATCCATAGAATATTTGTGATTATCAACATTCCCTATACTTTAACTATTTTTTCCCTTACTGTATTGAAACGGCTTTCAATAGATCATTTAATATCCTTTTACATTTTCATTTAAACTGCTGTTTTAGTAGTGTGGGGAAAATGTTTGATGAATCGCTGTTGCATCAGTTCACTAAATACATTTTACTTTTGAAATGTCACACTTTTCATTACAGATATTTTATGCGGACAGGTGCCAAATATATAGGGACAGTAGTGTATACATTTATACTGCACAATTGTTATTTGTCGAACAAGGCCGTTGTATTTTTTGTAGATTTTGTATGGTAAGCTGTCCCTGGAGAAGTTTATTAAGGGTGCAAAAACTGACCATCCATTGTGCGACTGTTGCAGTGTGACCCAAGCAGTGCTGGACAGTTCTGATAGATGTGTCCACCACGTTATCCTCCAGTGTTTTATTAATTTATTGGGGTTGTTTAATGTATATATTATAGGGCATCGACCCATTTGTCTGGGCAAGATAATTCATTTTAAAATGGAAATAGTTTTAAATGTAATCTGATATTATGCATAATCTGGAAACTGTTTTTGTTTTTGCAAGAAGCAAGCACTGTGGTAAATATTAGAGGGTTTGGTCTATATTAAACTTGAACTAAACAGTATTACCAAAAGACAATAACTAGATTTTCTATCATTAAAAATTTTAAAACAGGAGCTCACCCTCACCAGATGCCTTTTAACCACTATGAATAATGCTTGGAAAGTTTTATAACATTTCTAATTAAAATTAAATAGTGTTTAGAATCTTTATTAATTTTAAGGTCCTATTTAAAGTAAAAATGAAAAAATAATAATAATAAAATAAAAGACAGAAATGAAAATATATGGGAAAATGTTGAGCAAGTAGCCTTGCACTAAGATTTTATTTCTATTTTATACAGGGTTTGTATGTTTTGTTTTGTTTTCGTTAGTTTTAAGGTCTTAGGGTTTTACATTTCCTTAAGTGTAAACTAGGTTGGTTATTGGTGCACTATTTCATTTAGCTTTAAATTTCTACACAGTGATAATCTTTTAAACATCAACATACTGGTTAAATTAAACTACCACATTTAGCTTTTACTAAACCATTTGTATATCAAGCATTTTGTCTGAGGTTAACTTTGTTGTTTTGGCCTTAAACATGCTTTTTTCACTGATCTCTTTTGGCTTTAAAACAGAGCACATTATTCTCGAGCTGCTGGAGATCCTTTTGGGTGAAATCTGATTCTCTGGAAAATTGGAGTCCCAGGAACAGAGTAAGTGGTGATCAGGATGGATCGGCTGTGAGGATGCTGATCCTCGGGGCGACGGAGACCAGTCCCTGGAGCAAAAAGAGGATGCTTCTCTGGATGTGTCAACAGACCTATTCAGGGTGGTATAGAGGTATTGCTAACTCTGCTTTTAGAAAGTGATGACGACGAGGGTGCTGCTGCTGATGATGGAAAGCTGCTGACAACAAGGGAGCTGCCATTGATGACAACAAGAGGACAATAATGATGATGACAACAGTCGGATGACAACGATGAAAGGAACTGATAGAAGGAACTTCAAGAACCGACGAGGGAATGCTGGGACTACAGAACTAAAAGACTAAAGCAGATACTGACCAGGAGAACAAAACCTTGAACAATCTTCTGGGAAAGTTTCTGTAACAGTGGTGCAACGGGGTGGTATTAAAGTTTCTGCAACAGTGGTGCAAGGGGGGTGTTATTTTGGGTTTGTGGGTGTAGGGACGGAGACTGTCTCGTTAGGCGCAGTATCCATTAGTATAATTAATAGATGTTTGTTTTTGGAATTGTGTTCTCAGCCTTTATGGCCATGTAGTATGTTGGGCACCGTCAAGAGGGGTTTTAGTTAGAGGGGGGTAGTTTAATTAGCGCTCTGCCTCCTCAGCATTCAGTTATGTGAACCTGTAAAATTCGAATTGGAATTTAGTTGCATTTAGAATTGAGTTAATTGAGTTGCAATAACATGAAATCTTTAGAATAACGTGTAAATTTTGGCTTAAAATTTATGTATAGGGCCGTATAATTTTTAATTTAAAATTTATTTATGGGAGCATGTAGGTGCTCCCATATGGGGGAATTGTCAGGAATTTTAAATTACGTGAACATAATAACAGTCCCAAAATTTCCGAAAGTTTGTATTCAAACAAAGGCCCTTACTAGGGCTTGCCGCCATTAGGAAGTGGAGTGGGGCACGCTAGATTTGAATTTGAAAATACTGGTCTTGGATTGGCTGATTTAAACCCTAGAGCGGTAATTTGTGATTGGCTTAGGCAGGTAAGGGGCGGGAATTAGACTTAACGGATATATACACAGGTAAGCACTGAAGGGGCCCTCTATCACTCAGACCCGGAGGCAGATACAACATCGGAACGCTGAGGATGGCAGACTCGCTGGCCAGCGTGAGTTACTGACGGTGTTCATGAAGTTTTCTTTGTTCTCAATAAATGAGTTGAGGCGACCATTTTTGCATAGGCTCGTTCTTTCTGCCTTTTTCAAAAATCAAAAGATTCAACACATCCAATACGGGACAAAATTTATTTGCCAATTACGAGACGATTCCGTAGTTTACAGGACGGGAGGCAACCCCGTCACCACTGAGCTACCTTCCCCTTAAATTAAACCATTATAACACTTTATTAATGCAATGGAATTTAATAGAAGTTATTATTCTACAATAAAATGAATGTTGTTACTTAGTATTGAATGATGTGAGAAGGACTAATAGCTCGTAAATTAATAAATAGACTTTGAAGTGGTGTGGTTTCTAAAAAGCTTGGGTCTGTCTAAATTTAAGTTCCCATTTTTATACTGTATCCATATTATGACCAAAAGTACCTTCTGACATGAAGTTAAAAATAAAGCCAATTTCTCTTTACACTTCCTGTAGATGGACTGCTGACTTTATGTTTAACATAAAGCAATATGCAATGCTGATCATCACATGCTGTGGGGGCAGAGTATAGTCATGAGCTGCAGGAGCACAAGCCACACAATTCCAGCATCTAGCAGCTGTATGTTTAAATGTTTAAAAAAGTTTGGAAACAAAGCCCTATTCTGAGCTTGGGAAATCCTGTCTCCAGTCCACATTCTGCTCCACCATTAATTTTGGAAATAGAAAAAAAGGGGATGTGTACGGATTTGAGCTAAACATTTGAGTTTAAGACTTTTTATTCACATGCACCTTTAATAAATGCTTAAAATTAGGCAACTTCCCCACTGCAAATGGAGCATAGACAATGAAATGTACAGTCATCCCTCAATATATAGCAGTACTTCTAATAGCTTCACTGTATCACAGGTTTTAAAAAATATATATATAACTAATTCTGTATCACAGTTTTTGCTATATTGCAAGATTTTGAGCTATATATGTTCTTAAGATTGCAGGGTTTATTCATTAGCACTGGTTATTGGTGAATATCAAATGTGGATTATGTCGCTAAATAAGCATTAGCCCATTTGAAAAGTTTTTTCAAACGTACCTCACAACTGTTGCGCAATGCTCACAAACAATCTACCACCTGTGCTCCAGTGCTGTTTTAATTTACAGGGAACCCAAAATATACCCACACATTTAATTCAAATGAAGTAGGCGGATCCTCTAACTTCAGTGTGCCATTTTTACTTGCCTTAGTCAGTAAACTGAACTCAGCATGGGAGGTTAGGCAGCATATACAGCTAATAGCTCTCATAAATTATGCTTTCATCAACATCATGTGGATGACGGGGTAATTGTGTGCCTCTTTTCCAGGGGAACACATGGTACTAGAAAGCACTATGGAAAGAAGGCATTATGATGCTCTGGAAAACTTTCTGCTGGGAAGCCTTGGGGCCTGCATCCATGAAGATTACTTTGACATCTCTACCTACAACATTTTTACAAATTATGTTCAAACTTTCATGGAAACTGTATTCCTGATGGCTGTGGCCTCTTTCAGTGATAAAATGTAAAAATATGTCAGGATGATTTAAGGACAACCAGAAGTTTGAGGTGCTGACTTAGCCTCGAAATTAAAACTGCAGTCCATCTCGATCTGTTTCTCCAAATAGCATACTAGTCTGATTTAATATGTTCTCTGTGACAGAAAAGGTTTTTGGGTGGTGATAATTCTTAGTACTGCAGTGATACTGACATGGTGGCACTGTGTTAGTGTGTGTAGTGCTGGGACGAATGGACAGATTGTACAGAGAACAGTACACTAGCCAGAACATACAGGTGCCTGATCCACTTGGAAAGTCATTCACCAACCTAATAATATCTGCTTTGTGGAGGTCCTGATCATTCAAGAAACAGAGTAAAAAGGACTAACAAAATATGTAGAAAAATAGATGGACTACAGAATAGAATTGTAGAACTACAAAGTTTATCTACATGATCGGTGGAACTGAAAAACAGACCGTGAGTGTGGAACTGAGTTGTACCTCATAAAATGGTTGATTTGTGTACAATGATAGTAATAAAATAAAATAAAATAAAATAATAATAAACAGTCGCCTCTCAGCGCTAGGGATTCCCGGTTCGAATCCCCATCTGGGTGGAGTTTCCATGTTCTCCGTGTTCATGTGGGTTTTCTCCGGGTTCTCCGGTTTCTTCCCACAATGCAAAAACATGGATCAAGTCAATTGCTCCAAATTGACCCATATAGAGTGTGTTTGTGTGAGTGAGTGTGTGCCCAGCGGTAGATTGGCGCCCAGCGCCGAAACGTTCTCCCCTGGATGGACAAGGGGAACCCCCTCAACACCCCCCGCGACCCTAATATATAGGATAACGCGAAAGATATTGGATGGATGGATGGATGGATAATAATAATAATAATAATAATAATAATAATAATAATAATAATAATAATATTAATAATAATTCTAGTTATCTATGCATGCTCTCCTCCTGTTCCCACACCAGAACAGTAATGTCTCTGTGTATGTAGTAATGTAGAAATAATAATAATAATAATAATAATAATAATAATAATAATAATAATAATAATAATACTTTAACTTTGTCATGACTTTCACTCACCTCTCCTGTTCATTTTCGTCTTTATTCCTAGAGCAATTCATCGTGAAGATAGTTTCTCCTCGTAAATACCACATCGGCATCTTTAATTTAAACAAACAGAGCCAAATACAGTTCCACCGACTCCAGTTCTCCCCATAATGTCAAATCCAAACATCAAAATAACTCTAACATTAGTTATTAAGTCTCAACTGCTACTTTCTTACGAAATATATTTGTAAAACAAAAAACTTTTCCTATTTCGCAGAAGCGACTTGTTACTTTCACTTCAACTAAAAAAGCTGCGTTGCTTCACTTCCCACAACACGCGTCTTCACAACGGGTGACGTCATGACAACGTTGCATGCTGCAAGTTGTAGCCAATGTGTGTAAGTGTGTTTTTGTTTTTTTAAGTCATTAACTTATTTTGTTTTGTTCCTGAACTTCACCAGAACTTGATTTTGGTTAGTGGTTGAAAATGTGTTAATACGTAGATTTGTGTTAATTTGAGTGAACCTTAACAGTTCTCAAGTTCCGTTTTGACTTGTTGCAGCTGGGGCTTTAATGAGTGTTGCGCATGCAGTGTCTCACTGAGGACTGCGTTTCGGGTTCTCTATATTTAGATCTCTATAGTTTAGTGAGGTTTTCTGCTCATTGCTAATTAAGTTTAAATATTTAAATTTAAATAATTAAGTTTTATTGTGATGACGTTGCTTTCTGTTAATATTAATACTTTAATTCTATACAACGCTTCTCTCTATCGTGAATGCTTTAGTTAGTTCAGCCTCTGGTTATATGTGGTTTTAATGTCTTCTACGTGCTAACGCGACAGTAGTAGTATTTCTACGCAGTAGTAATAGTAAATAAAAACTAATATAAAAGCAGTGTAAATAAAAAAAAATAATAAAGTTTAACCTTTATTTATTTATTTATTATTTTTTATTATTTTTTTAACCTTTTTTTAGACAGTACTCTATACAAAAAGAGTCTATAAAAATACTGATATTTTTCCTAAAATAATGTTTTTCAATATTTTTGTTAAATTGTATTTTATCCTATATAATTTATGAGGAAAGCATTTAATTCACCTTCAGGTCGCACTGGATAGGCAAATTAATCTCTATCTGTATTAATCTGTAAGTACTTATGGATGGAATTAAATAAAAACATCAGTACCACTTTGCACCAAATCATCTAATTCATTAAAACTGCTATTGGGAGGAGACAAAAAACATGCATAGGCTTAGTTGTTAGCACGTTCGCCTTTCAGCACTAGGGGGGGGGGGGGGGGGGGGGGGGGGGGGGGGGGGGGGGGGGGGGGGGGGGGGGGGGGGGGGGGGGGGGGGGGGGGGGGGGGGGGGGGGGGGGGGGGGGGGGTTCTCTGGTTTCCTCCCACAGTCCAAAAACATGGATCAAGGTCAAATGAATTCTCCAAATCTCCCTGTTTAGAGTGTATTTGTGTGAGTGAGTGTGTGTCCAGCGATAGATTTGCGTCCTGTCCTGGGTGTATCTGCCAAGCGCCCGAGACGCCCCCCCCCCCCCGCCCCTCGACCCTAATAGAGGATAAAGCAGAAGATAATGGATGGATGGAAAAGACATCCATGACCACAAGGTAGTGGTTTGAAGCAGTGCAGGACATAAAGAATTTATAAATATACTGTAAATGTTCATTTGTGTACCATCTTAGCATTTTTTTTGTGTGTGTGCAAATGATAAACATGTTGCCTGCGTCAATACAATTGACCAATTACATACCAGCATGATGGGTATCAGCATGCCTTTCCGTCCTTATGACTTTGCAACATCACTCTGGAATGCTTCAAGAAAATACATTCCAAAGGCCGTGTTGTGTTTCCAGTTCAGATAAACAGCTACTGGAAATGGAAATAAACCCTTATAAAAATTTCAAACCACTAAATCATAAACATTGAAAATTGAAGGTGAAACCTTCTCTTTTTTGTGATGCTAGTTGCGTCTGAATAAACAATGTATTTTTGTCATCACATCAAAAAGGCCATAGCATTACATTCTTTGAGTGCCAATACAACTTCTGGAGAACCTTGTCTGGAGTATTAATTTTTTCCATCATTAACTGTAAACTCGTCTCCTTAATTCTGTGTGATTGCGAATGCTCGCTTTAATATGAAAATCCACTTATAAGGCCCTCTCACTCTCTATAGTCACTATATGACTAGTGTGCAAAATTCAAATCAAAAGGAGCTGGATAAATTATTCACAGTCCTATAGCAGTAATATTTGTCCTTCTGTAAAGTTTTTACAGTGCAGTGATAATCATCTAACTTAAACAGTAAAAACAAAACAGTATAATGTATAATTACTGTTAATTCCTGTTGAAGACCTTTAATACAGACTCTCATGTAAAGCATTAAGCGTAATACAGCATTAAATGGGGAACTCCCCCCATGACCTAAAAAAAGAGTAAGTGGAAGATAATGAATGAATGAATGAGATTTATAAATATCTGTTACATTCATGATGTTAACAAAAATCTCTGTTACAAATTATTATTCTGTAATGAAATAAATAAATAAACTAAACATTTATGACTTGATTCTTTTCACCATCATGTTTGGCTTTTTATCCATCCGTTTTTTTAATTGCTTTGTAGACCATCAGCTTTAAAAACACATTTAATTATACCATTTATTTATTGCTTTAATTCAAACCTCTCTCTCTCAGGTTTGGTTTTGTGTTCCAACTGATCTATTTTAGAGAAAATGTCCAATTTGTGTCAGAATAACTTTAACGAGATCATTTAGAACACCTCTAGAGGGCAATATCAGCTTAATACTGTATGTTTTTTTCCTGAACCATTTAAATTTAAATTTCACTCTGTAGAAATTAAGAAGTTAAGTTCAATATAAAAATACTTCTTGAATTATTAAACATTTGTGGTTCTCTTCTCTTATGTGGTCGCATCTAAATACATCCACAGAGCCTGATCCTAGTAGTATACATTGCATTGCATTATGGGAGTTGTACTTTATTATGTCAGCTAACATACTGTTAGTAGTGGAATTTTTTTTAGAAAACCTTTGAAGACCTTCTTGATTTATCACTTTTATCAGTATTATTATTATTATTACTATCCATCCATTATCTTCCGCTTTAACCTCTACTAGGGTCTACCAGGTGATTACTTTTGGACTGTGGGAGGAAACTGATGTGTCTCTGTAAGTGAGTTTGTGCCCAGCGATAGATTGGAGCCCTGTCCTGGGTGTATCTTCCCAGTGCCCGAAATGTTCTCCCCTGGCTGGGCATGGGGACCCCCTCACTCACACGAGACCCTAGTAGAGGGTAAAGCGGAAGATGATGGATGAATGGACACCTGCAATTTATTATACTCTATAAATTGTTCATTGTTTTTTCCCCTACTTTCTACTCTCTACCCTACAAAAACTTTACCGTGAAGTAAATAAGAGGCGAGATATGATGGGATGGAATGTACTAGGAGGATGTTTCCCAGACAACAAGTGTACTGATTGGTGTGAACAAGTTTCTGGATCAAAACACATTCACATATACACATGTAGTGAATATCTCGAACACATATATGGTATTGCTTCCTCTTCCTTTTGCTTATGGAAGTACCCATTCTTCTTACATTATCACAGTAAAGTATGGTCTTATCTGGTTTTCCAATTGGTTCAATTCATTCATTCATTATCTCCCACTTATCCTCTATTAGGGTCGCGGTGGGGTTCCCCATGCCCATCCAGGGGAGAACGTCTTGGGCGCTGGGCAGATAGACCCAGGACAGGGCGCCAATCCATCGTTGGGCACACACTCACTCACACAGACATACTCTAAATGGGGCAATTTTTGAGAATTCAATTAACTTGATCCATGTTTTTGGACTGTGGGAGGAAACCGGAGAACCCGGAGGAAACCCACGCAGACACGGGGAGAACATGGAAACTCCACCCAGATGGGGATTCGAACCGGGAATCCCTAGCGCTGAGAGGCGAATGTGCTAACAATTGGTTCAACATTCAAGAAAATTTTATTATCATTAATATCACATGTGGTACATGAGACAAGAACGAAATTATGGGTCACGGACCCCAAATACCCTGTTATTTCAAGTTATAATTTAAATTAAAATTTTAAAGAAGAAAATTAGATTTATTGTTTTTTTTTTTTGTTTTTTTTTAAATACAGTATATAGATATGTGCAATATAATAATATACAACTATGAATATATATATAATATATAATACACAACTACAAATATAAATATAATATATAAATATATGGTGGCATGGTGGCTTAGTGTTTAGCACGTTCGCCTCTCAGCACTAGGGATTCCCAGTTCGAATCCCCATCTGGGTGGAGTTTCCATGTTCTCCTCGTGTCCGTGTGGGTTTCCTCCGTGTTCTCCGGTTTCCTCCCATAGCCCAAAAACATGGATCAAGTCAATTAAGTTCTCCAAATTGCCCGATGTAGAGTGTGTCTGTGTGAGTGTGTGCCCAGCGATAGATTGTCACCCTGTCCTGGGTGTATCTGCCCAGCGCCCGAAACATTCTCCCCTGGATGGGCATGGGGAACCCTCCCCCCCGCAACACTAATAGAGGACAAAGCGGAAGATAATAAATGAATGAATGAATGAATGAATATAAATATATGTACATACAGTATATAAAATAAATGTAAGAATATATATATATATATATATATATATATATATATATATATATATATATATATATATATATATATATATATATATATATATATATACACTATATATAAAAAGTAGTATACTATAGATATTGTGTTTTTCTCTATGAATACTGAGGGAGGACAGATATGAGTTCAGAAGCTTGCAACAACCTCCAGCAGGTTGTTTGTCTGGTTTCTCGATTTGCAGACAGGAACAGACTGGATAAACTCATTAGGAAGGCCAGCTCTGTCCTGGGGGAACCCTTAGACCCAGTGCAGGTGGTCTAAATAAGCTAGCAACTCAATGAATCAATGAATCCCACCTCATGTATGAGACTAGCGGCACTGGTCAGCACCTTTAAGGACAGACTGGTGACAGTGACCTTTCTTCTAATGGAACTTGCTGCTAAGAATGTGAATTTCTTCAAATTCACAAATATAGGACAAATAAAGGTCTAGCTTATCTTATCTTATCTTATCAAAACAGAGCAAATATTGCCCACAGAACACCAACGGTAACCTAAAGTGATGTCCCACACCATGGTAAGAGCTGAACATGATATAAATACATAAACTAATTAACCAAAATGTGCATAACGTTTATTAACCAATATGAACTAACTCAAACAGACAGTAATAAACTTAAACATGTTATTAAGACAGTTAATTAACCAATTAATATACACAAAAGCAGAGAGGCACAGAACTAGACACTGGTGGCAATAGATGTGAGCAAAACAGACATGTGAGCAGAAAATGCCCTCTGTGTCCGATATTATGGAAATGATTTACCCTGTGTATAGGTAAGGTGCACATGCACTTTTTCATTTGCATAGATGTCATGTGACAAACCAATCATTATCAATGCGAGAGCTGTGTATTTATGTCATCTAAGGATGTTGTCTCTGAAAGGGATAACTGGCTTCACAATAAAATACATCAGAATAAATATGAGCTTGTGTAACATGGGCAATGGGGTGATCCACTCAGTCTAGACACACCCTACGTCCATAGACACCCTTAAATTAAGTAAATGGGTTACTTTGCCCAACCACAGGAGCCTCATTTGAATGAGCAGAGACGGCAATAAAAACAGAGGGCAACCATACAAAATATAAGGATATAGGCATATAGTTCATATTAATTTTTTAAATAGAAATTTCGCCAACAAAACAAATTTATTTCAATGGAACCAGTGGGAAATATTTCAAATGAGGATATAGGTGTGGATTCATCCAATATGCAACCAGATTTAAATGTTGATGCCCCGATAGTTCCAAGTTCAAGTAATTTATTTATATTGCGCTTTTTACAACAGCTCCTCCTTGGATCACCACCTTACCGTGGTGGAGGAGTTTGCGTGCTTGAATGATCCTAGGAGCTATGTTGCCTGGCAGGGTCTCCCAAGGCAAATTGGTCCTAGGTGACGGGCCAGACAAAGAGTGGTCCAATAAAACCCCTATGAATAGAAAAACAAAGAACACGTGTACCCTGCCTGATATAGGGTTATCGGGGCCCCACCCTGGGGATGGGGTTCGTCAGCGAGTGTCTGGTGGCCGGGCACTTTCCCATGGTGCCCGGCCGGGCCCAGCCCGAAGGAGTTACATGGGGTCCCCCTCAAATGGGCTCACCACCTGTGGGGGGGTAGTAATAGGGGTTCGTTGCAGTGTGGATCGGGCGGTGGCCGGAGGCGTGGGCCTGGGCGTCGCGATCCTCGGTTGCTGAAATTAGCTTTCGGAACTTGGAACGTCACTTCACTGGCAGGGAAGGAGCCTGGGCTGGTGCGGGAGGTCGAGAGATACCGGCTAGATATAGTCTGGCTCACCTCAACGCACAGTGTGGGTTCTGGGTCCAATCTCCTTGAGAGGGGCTGGACTCTGTTCTTTTTTGGAGTTGCCCATAGCGAGAGGCGTCGGGCAGGTGTGGGCTTTCTCATGGCCCCCCGGCTTGACGCTTGCATGTTGGGGTTTTCCCCGGTGGATGAGAGGGTAGCTTCCCTACGCCTTCGGGTGGGGGAACGGGTACTGACTGTTGTCTGCGCTTATGCGCCGAACAGCAGTTTAGAGTACCCAGCCTTCTTGGAGTCTGTGGGGGGGGGGGTACTGGAAACTGCTTGAAGGAATACTTCAAGGACCTTCTCAATCCCAACAATATGCCCTCCGGAGAGGAGGCAGAGTTAGAGGACCCGGGAGGAGGCTTGTCCATCACTGTGGCTGAAGTCACTAAGCTAGTCAGAGGGCTCCTTGGTGTCAGGGCTTCTGGGGTGGATGAGATCCGCCCGGAGTTCCTCAAAGCTCTGGATGTTGTTGAGCAGTCTTGGCTGACGCGCCTTTTCAACATTGCATGGTCATCGGGGACAGTGCCTCTGGACTGGCAGATAGGGGTGGTGGTGCCTCTTTTTAAAAAAGGGGACTGGAGGGTGTGTTCCAATTACAGGGGAATTACACTCCTCAGCCTCCCTGGCAAAGTCTATGCAGGGGTACTGGAGAAGAGAGTCCGACTGATAGTTGAACCTCGGATTCAGGAGGAGCAGTGTGGTTTTCGTCCTGGTCGAGGAACACTGGACCAGCTCTTCACTCTCTCCAGGATCCTCGAGGGTTCATGGAAGTTTGCGCAACCAGTCTACATGTGCTTTGTTGATCTGGAGAAGGCTTTCGACTGTGTCCCTCGGGGTATTTTGTGGGAGGTGCTTCGTGAGTATGGGGTACATGGCTCCTTACTACGTGCCATTTAGTCCATGTATTTGCGAAGCAGGAGCTTGGTTCGCATGGCGGGCAGTAAGTCGGACTGGTTTCCAGTGAGGGTTGGACTCCGTCAGGGCTGTCCTTTGTCACCGGTTCTGTTCATAATTTATATGGACAAAATTTCTAGGAGCAGCCAGGGGATGGAGGGTATCCGGTTTGGTGATCTGAGGATCACGTCGCTGCTATTTGCAGGTCCTGTTAGCATCATCAGGCTGCGAACTTCAGCTCTTACTGGATCGGATTGCAGCCGAGTGTGAAGCGGCTTGGATGAGAATCAGCACCTCCAAATCTGAGGCCATGGTTCTCAGTCGGAAAAGGGTAGAGAGTCCTCTCTGGGTCAGGGATCAGATCTTGCCTCAAGTGGAGGAGTTTAAGTATTTCGGGGTCTTGTTCACGAGTGATGGTAAGATGGAGCTTGAGATTGACAGACAAATCAGCGCGGGGTCAGCAGTGATGCGGACCCTATACTGGTCTGTTGTGGTAAAGAAGGAGCTGAGCCACAAGGCAAGGCTCTCGATTTACCAGTCGATCTACGTTCCGACCCTCACCTATGGTCATGAGCTTTGGGGAATGACCGAAAGAGCAAGATCGCGAATACAAGCAGCCGAAATGGGTTTTCTCCGCAGGGTGGCTGGGCTCTCCCTTAACGATAGGGTGAGAAGCTCGGTCCTCCGGTAGAGACTCGGAGTGGAGCCGCTACTCCTCCGCATCGAAAGGAGCCGGTTGTGGTGGTTCGGGCATCTGGTAAGGATGCCTCCTGGGCGCCTTCCTAGGGAGGTGTTTCAGGCAAGTCCGGCTGGAAGGAGGCACCGGGGAAGACCCAGGACACGCTGGAGGGATTATATCTCTCAGTTGGTCTGGGAACGCCTCAGGGTTCCCCCAGTCGAGCTGGTGGAGGTGGCTGGGGCAAGGGAGGTCTGGGTCTCCCTACTTCGGTTGCTGCCCCCGCGACCCGAACCCCGGATGAGCGGAAGATAATGGATGGATGGATGGATTTTTACAACAGTACATTGTCACAAAGCAGCTTTACAGATTGAAAAGCCTTTAAACCCCAAAAGAGCAATCCGAAGCGACAGTGGCAACAAAAAACTACGTTATGTTGTTATTTAAGGAAGAAACCTTGGGAGGACCAAGACTCAATGGGGGACTCATCCTCCTTGAGCAGCCAGTCAGCAACAACAATGTAGGACAGCTATGTTCAGATATTTAACAAGTTCTCACACTGATGGTGTTCTAGTTGATGTTTTTCAAAAGCACAAGCTTCAGGCTGGTTTATCAAACTTGAAGAATATAACCAATAAACTGTGCACTTTAAAATAAAACTGCATTTGCATTTACATTTAGTCATTTAGCAGATGCTTTGATTTAAATCTAATTACAAATGATAACACCTTAAGTCAATAGAACCCAGCTACACACTAGAATTTTCAAACCTGACCTTTATCCTATTCTGCACCCCACCCCACCCACATTTTTTAAGTTTAAACAGGTGTTTGTAAAAGAGATGTGTTTCCAGTTGTTTCTTAAAGATGCCAAGTGACTCAGCCTTACAGACAGAGTTTGGAAGCTCGTTCCACCATTTTGCAGTGGTGAGCGCAACGGATGGTGGCTTAGGTGGCTTAGTGGTTATCACGTTTGCCTCTCAGCACTAGGGATTTTCGGTTCGAATCCCCATCTGGCTGGAGTTTCCATGTTCTCCCCGTGTCCGCGTGGGTTTCCTCCGGGTTCTCCGGTTTCCTCCCACAGTCCGAAAACATGGATCAAGTTAATTGACTTCTCCAAATTGCTCCATATACAGTGTGTCTGTGTGAGTGAGTGTGTGCCCAGTGATAGATTGGTGCCCTGGTATATCTGCCCAGCGCCCGAAATGTTCTCCCCTGGATGGGCATGGGGAACCCCCCCGTGACCCTAATATATAGGGAAGATAATGGATGGATGGAGCACAACAGAATGAGAATTAGCACCACGGTAAGGTGGAATCACCAGGTGACATTCACCACTAGAATATAGTGAATGAGTTGGAGTGTATTTTGTAAATATAGAGTGAAGATAAGAGGGGCCAGATCCAGAAATGGTCCTGTAGGCCAGAGTCAGTGACTTGCACTGAATGCGAGCAGCTACAGGGAGCCAATGTAGAGAAATGAATAATGAAGTGACGTGGAGATTTTCATCCATCCATCCATTATCTTCCGCTTTATCACATATTAAGGTCATGGGGGGGTTTCCCCATGCCCATTCAGGGGAGAATGTTTCGGGCGCTGGTCAGATACACCCAGGACAGAGCGCCAATCTATCTCTGGGCACACACTCACTCACACAGACACGCACACATACACACACTATATGGGGCAATTTAAAGAACTCAATTGACTTGATTCATGTTTTTGAACTGTGGGAGGAAACCGGAGAACCCAGAGGAAACCCACGCGGACACGGGTAGAACATGGAAACTACACCCAGATGGGGATTTAAACCGGGATTTCCTAGCGCTGAGAGGTGAACATGCTTACCACTAAGCAACCGTGCCGCCCCTGGAGTTTTTCAGATCTATAATTAACATAGCTGCTTCCTAAACTTTGTCTCCTCCTCTATAGGTTAATGCTGCTGCTGTTCATCACAATCCTGACCACAGATACACAAATGCCCTATCAGCTGCCGCGAGCAGCCTGTGTTCCTCTCAAACTAGATGCAGGATCACCTGCAAAAGATTTATATAAAAGGGCAACACAATTGAACCAGTGAATTCTTTGGGGGAGTGTGACATGTGATTGCTGATGCTTATGTGGTTCGATGAAGTCTTTTGTGTTTTTTTAGCAGAACAGGGCTGGTGGATGTACAATGACTGATGGGTATGAACTGTACAATGACTTTGCTGCTTAGGCTGAGTTTCAAATGTTTCAAATTTTCATTATCTCCACCATAACCTCAATGGCTGCTCAACTCAGCATCCCTATGATTTTTAGAATAACCTCATTACTCATATGGTCAAGGGGGTGAAGCTACTATTGCTGTGTACTGTTGAACCTTTATATACCCCCATTATCTGTCCAGCTGATCCTACATTAAGAGGATTTGAGAAGAATGGTGCAGGTACAGAGATTTCTCAGAAAACTACTTTAATGCCAAAACTACAAAAAAAAAAACTCACCAGGTCTGATGTCTGGTCCTGATTTGGGTTTAGTGATGATGCTAATGGAAATATTGATGTAAATCAATGTAAATCAATGTCAACCAATCATTGTAAGAGATCTACAGAAAAGATCTTCTGTGGGACGAAATGATGAACTGATTGGTTAGTGAATATAATGATTTATTTCTGCGTAGAATCTGAGTTGATCATTAAGAGCTGAGTGATGGAGAAACATTTCATTATACTGCTGTTCTTTACAAGTGAGCAATGGAGCTTAATCAGAACAATTTTAGTTCACCTTCAGTTCACTTGCTGAGCTGCTCTGTAGAACAAAAGCTTTTAGGATTAGGTTACACAGTACTGATATCACTGATAAGAGATATGTAATTATAATCTGCAGGAGTGGCTTCATCAGTTCCATTTTTTTATTTTTTTATTTTTTTTTATTATACACGCTCCAGCAAACAGAAAACTTGATATTAGTCCAGCCCTTTGGCGCAAGGACGTGACACGTTTCCCCTAAATGGCAACCCCCTGCCCACCCGAATGAGCAAACACACACAGCATACAGCACAAACGTACAAAAACCCCTGTGACCCGCAATCCCTCCAAAAGAACAATAATAAAAGCATGAAAAATAGAATACGTAGAACCTGGCTGCAAGTCATGCTGGGAAGTGGTAATAATAATAATTGGTTGTTATGGTAACTCTACACCAATCACATTAACCCGCCCACCTTTATAAGCAGTTTGAATGTAATGTACATTTCAATGAGACATGATTGAGGCATGGGGAGTGGCCACGCAGGGGTTTTGGGAATAGAGAGAGATGGGGGAGAGCAGAGGTCGCTCACATGGGGATCATGATTCAGAATGACTCACCTTGTGTGTGAATATGTGTGTGTGTGTGTGTGTGTGTGTGTGTGTGTTTCTCAAACCTGTGGCGTGATCTATAGCGATCTACTAATATGCACTGACGTATTGGGCACGGTTGATCTAATGCTTTAATACACAAATGTGATATTCATTAGATTGTGGTTCTTTTTTCTGTAAATGTGTGAAATGTTTCCTTATTCCTGTATTTATTGGACCCGCATCTTGTGCATACCTGTGTATAAATGCAACAAAAATTATATTGACTTTTGTCTTACATTTTGTCTTTTGACTATATATACGGTGGCTTAGTGTTAAGCACTTTTGCCTCTCAGCACTAGGGATTCCCGGTTCGAATCCTCATCTAGGTGGAGTTTCCATGTTCTCCCCGTGTTCGTGTGGGTTTCCTCCGGGTTCTCCGGTTTCCTCCCACAGTCCAAAAACATGGATCAAGTAGATTGAGTTCTTCAAATTGCTCCATATAGAGTGTGTGTGTGAGTGAGTGAGTGAGTGTGTGCCCAGCAATAGATTGGCACAAGGGATTCCATGTTTTCATGTTCGTATGGGTTTTCTCCGGGTTCTCCGGTTTCCTCCCACAGTCCAAAAACATGGATCAAGATAAATTGAATACTCTAAATTGCCCCAATAGTGTGTTTGTGTGTGTATGAGTGAGTGTGTGCCCAGAGATTGGCACCCTGTCCTGAGTGTATCCGCCCTGCACCCCAACCCCCCGCGACCCTAGTATAGGATTAAACAAAACATATTGGATGGATATATATTTATTATGATCAATGACATACATCAAATGAGATACATTAGCAATAAAAATAGTACAGTATTGAGATGGACATGTCAAAACGAGGTTGTCTTTGTGTTATGTTGTGTCTTCTATATGTCCTTGGTTTCAAAATTCGTAGAGGAAGGAAACACACTGGAGATCAAAATTAGAGAACAATGTAGGAAAGAATGTAATCTACAGTACATTGATCAACCTTTGATGAATTGAAGGACGAAACGTGTTGTTGAAGAAGGTTCTGATCAACACTGCGCACGCAGGTCCAAATCATGGTCGTGCTTAATTTGTAAAACATTATTCTGGTGGCATGGTGTAACCATGTAAAAAAAAAACCTTCAAATGTTGATTAATCTAGATTATATTATTTCTGAATAAAATCTATAATTGTTTATACACTGTTATACATTAATTTCTGTAATTATATCCATTAATAATGATTAAATTCCACATTCTCTTTCCATCAGGAGACACGTCGCTGTTTGGGAATATAATTATTAAACATTCAGGTTCTGTTAGTGATTTTGTCCAAGGATGGACAAGAACAGCCTTAAAAAGCCATCATCATCATCATCATTATTTGTGGCTGAAGAGAACGTTTCAATTCCATTGCAGCTCGTAGTTTAAAACAGTGTATTGAAAGTAAGTAAGTCGTAGATACTCCTGTCCATCAGAGACAAAGGGATAAAATTGTTATAGTAAAAAGAAGAGTAAAGGTATGTAAGCATAAAAAAGGTTTGGACATCATTTTGGATTTTTGTTCTAGATCCCCTCTTCCTTTTTTCACAGAGTGGGTGTATTATAAACTGTCCTCTCCAGTGATAGGTTCAGTTCAGTTGTGGGTGTTAAAAGCTAAAATGCTAAAATGGGCTTTTGCTGGTTTACTTGGCTGCAGGTTTCTTAGCTTTTTTGCGGCTCTTGGTTGCTTTCTTAGACGCTGCTGTGGGCTTCTTTGCCTTTTTTGAGCTCTTGGTGGATTTCTTTGCTTCTGCTGTGGGTATTTTCACCCTCTTTAGTGACTTCTTAGCAGTGGCAGGCTTCTTCGCGACCACCTTTTTAGTTTTCAGAGTGGTGACTTTCTTGGTAATCTTTTTCTCTCTCTGCTTCTTTTTTAGCTTATAAATCCCCGACACACCTGTGCCCTTAACCTGCACCAAGGTTCCCATTGCCACCAGGTTTTGAACGGCGAGTATGATGTGGGAATTGTTCTTTTCCACGTCGTAACCACCGGCAGCCAGCGCTTTCTTTAAGGCAGAAAGAGACAAGCCGCTCCTCTCTTTGGATGCCAAAAATGCCTTGACGATCAGCTGCCCGACGCTGGGACCAGCCTTCTTCGGCTTGGCGGCAGTCTTCTTCTTGTGGGCGTTAGCCAGAGATGCACGAGTGACAACCATTGTTCTAAAAGAGAAGTAGAATAAATGAACACCTACTAGAGTTTCCTCCACTAAAGTTTCCTCCACTAAAGGGCTGGACTATAAAGGTCCTGAGAGAACTCTGAAGACTCAATTTGCTGCGCACTCTGTCTCTGATCTTGGTACTTTTGTTTTAAAAAAGCATTAAAACATGATATTAAGTCTTTAAAGCACATTATGCTCTAGATGACTTCCTATAGTTCCTAGCGCCGTCTCGTATTCTATTGGCTTCTAAATGAAGTGGCGTTCGACGTGGTTTTAGACGTTTAATGTAAATCTGGCAAACCGATTATTTTCCTCAAGGGCCAATGCTGTTGGACGGAGTGCAAATTGATACCCTACAGTTCGACTAAGTTTTAGAAACTAATGTAACTGACATCCTATAATGGATGTTAATTCATGCTGACCTTCAGGGGAACACAACTACAATGTTGGGCGGTACAGTGATCAAAGTTTACATGTAAATATTAGTAGTGTGAAATTAGCTTAGCATAATTGTAGGTGGTTTTTTTAATATGCTCCTGTTATTCTGACTGAATTGGTACAATGTGAAGAAGCTTCTGAGTATTTGAGTTACTTTTACCATATTTGCGTAACTTTCAACTGTAGCTTTCAAAGGGCAGTAGCTTTTGTCTAGTGAAGCTTCATTTATTGTTGAGAAACTAATAGCTCTAAGCTCACTCATTTTACAAGTAGCTCCCCCAACACTGCCTACATATTTAAACCAGTGTTATATATCAGTAAAAAGTCTAACAATACAGTGTTAAAACACATTGTGTTTACCTGAACTTTGTGGGCTCTTGAATGATTTTTTGTCAATTTGCACGAGTGTAAAGTAACTCAACCTGAGCTTGGTCTGAATACAATTGATCTGACCTTCCAAGTGACGTCCCTTTGGTTTAATCGCTATGACAATTACCACTCTCAACATTCAGAAGTTGTTGGGAACGTTCCGTTTGTACACTACGGACAGTAGGGATTTTATAAAACCCAGAAAATAAAGTTTATTTGTAGTTTGAATGTATTTCGGGTGTTTTTTATTTACTTTATTTTCTTTCCCACAACGTTATTCTTTATTCTCCAGCTTCAAATAGATGCAAATAGATTATTATACATGTTAGGTGATTATGTCATTTAGTGACGTCGGTCATGATGTCATGATGATGTCATTTAGCACATGAAGAAAATCATAAAGGAGGTAATTTTTTGCTGGACAATCTGTAGTTTTTGTTGTAATTACTACTCCATTTCATCTTATGTGCTATACATTACTTATTAATATCTTTATTTAATATCTAGAGTTTCTTTTTCTATTGACTTTTGTCTGTATTATATGTATGTCATGTATATAATTGAGTAGTTTGTTTGAATTAATATTATTTATTTTGTATATACTGGTTTCTATTTTTATTGCATTTTGTTCTTTTTTATTAAAGTGCCTCTCTTAATAAAAAGGAATATTTTTAACTTGCCCAATTACTGTCACTTTTGCTGCTTAGAATGTAAAAGGGAACAAAAGGGAAGAGAAAGGAAGTAAAGGGCGGAGAGAAGGGAATGGAAGACCTTGCCCTGCCCTGCCGGCCTTGATATTAATTCAATATGAATACATGATCACTGCTAAAAAAAAGTATATCTGCTAAAGTTATCAAATAAAATCATAAAATATAAATGGTTTAGGTCTTTAGAAAAAAAACTTTTGAAAGCTAAACTGCACATTTGTTCCTGCAGCTCTTTCTGCTGAATCAGTCACATGATTAAGGTGGAACTGCTGTGTTCCTGTTGAACCTGCACTTCACCTGTCCAATCTACAGGATTACCATCTGATGTCAGATTGAGATTAACAGACACAGAACCATCAGACTGTAATCCATCAGATTCTAATCTCAGGTCCATTATTAGCTCCTCAGAAACCTTATCCATGTGAGAAAAGGACACAGCTAGAGGAACTAAATGGTGCTAAGTGGTGCTCAGAAAAACAATATTACCTTTATTGATAATTGGTCTACTTTTGAGGGAAGTTTTGGCCTTTCGAAATGGGACGGCATCCATCCTTCCCGGGAGGTTGCTGCGCTCATGTCACATAACATAGCCGATAGGGTTTTTGTTCAGAAAGAAAAAAAAATTGACAATTCAGAGCCAAGGCCGGGCAGCAGACAGAATGGCCTAACCAACTGCCTGCGAACTGCCAGGAGTCGTCACCCACAATAACTAGGTCCCATACCATTAAGACAGTTATCAAGTATCGCAGTGAGCAAAAAACAACAAGTGTGTGCCAAAAAAATGTCATTAATATAAATACAATTTCAAGTAATGTAAGAAACACTTTTAAGTTAAAACTTGGGTTATTAAACATTAGGTCACTTTCATCAAAATCAGCTCTAGTTCAAGAGCTAAGAGAGAGTAATAACTGATAACTTCCTAAATGTCTTTTGTCTCACAGAGACCTGGATTAGGGCAAATGAATACTTAGCATTAAATGATGTCTCTCCAGCTGGTTATACTTATGCTCATAAACCACGTCTTGGTGGACAAGGAGGTGGAGTGGCTACAAACTATAAAGAAAACATAAATGTAACACTTCATAAGTATGAGTCAAAATCCTTTAAAGCTCTTGTACTCAACATAAGCAGCTCATCTGCATTGAAGAATAAATACAATCTAATGCAACTTATTACCATATACCGCCCCTTCTGGGCCATATACACACATAGTAATTAACATAGTAATCTCATCAGACAAGGCCTTAATAGTCGGTGACTTCAATGTTCACTTTGAAAACCCACTAGACTCATTTAAATTAGCCTTTGACTCCATCCTAGATTCCATTAACATTACTCAAAGTGTGGCTGTTGAAACACATCCCTGTAAACATAGGGGGGGGGGGGGGGGGGGGGGGGGGGGGGGGGGGGGGGGGGGGGGGGGGGGGGGGGGGGGGGGGGGGGGGGGGGGGGGGGGGGGGGGGGGGGGGGGGGGGGGCGCCAATCCATCGCTGGGCACACACTCACTCACACAGACACACACTATAGGGGCAATTTTGAGAATTCAATTAACTTGTTCCATGTTTTTGGACTGTGGGAGGAAACCGGAGAACCCGGAGGAAACCCACGCAGACACGGGGAGAACATGGAAACTCCACCCAGATGGGGATTCGAACCGGGAATCCCTAGCGCTGAGAGGCGAACGTGCTAACCACTAAGCCACCGTGCCGCTTAAACATACATTAGACTTAATTTTATATATGATATGATATGAAGCGTACAATCATTCCCTCTACTGCTGCATCATTCCTACAACATTTACCTGAAGAAAACGTTGAACCAGCATCAGGACCCGATGAACTTGAAAACACAGCGGAATACCTTAAACACGTGTTTTCTACAAACTTAGACAGTGTTGCTCCACTTAAACTAAAAAGGATTAAAGATAAAAGACTCGTTCCATGGTTTAATGATCAAACACGTGCCCTAAAACAAACCACTAGAACCATGGAGTGTAAATGGAGACAAACTAAATTAGAGGTATTTAGGGTCGCATGGAAGGACAGTATGACTGAGTATAAACATGCACTCAATGCAGTAAAGACTAAATATTATTCTGAAGTAATAGAGAACAACAAAAACAACCAAAGATTCCTCTTTAGTACCATTGCCAAATTAACTACTAAATCAGATTCAAAGACTCACAGTTCAGCAGCAATGATTTCATGAATTTCTTTAATGATAAAATTGAAAACATAAGACTTAAATCATCTAGTGCATCGTGTAGCGTAATCAATAATCAACCCTCAACGATTTCTGAAAAATCTAGTGGTGGAGAAAATAATATAGTACAAGAGTTAAATACTTTTAACCCCATATCTAAAAAAGAGCTTGTCTCATTAATTACACAATCAAAGACAACATCCTGTCTGTTAGACCCAATACCTACAAACCTGCTTAAAGACCTCCTACCAAATATTACAGAGCCTTTTATAAACATTATAAATTCATCACTTAAAATAGGCAATGTCCCCAAAAATCTGAAGTGTGCAGTCATTAAACCATTATCTAAAAAACCTAATATAGATCCTCTAATACTGTCCAACTATAGACCAATATCAAACCTTCCTTTTGTCGCTAAAATCCTAGAAAAAATTTAACCAACTGAATCGCCATCTTCTAGCTAATAACGTTCATGAAGTTTTTTAGTCAGGTTTTAGGTCTCATCATAGCAATGAGACAGCCTTAATTAAAGTCGTTAATGACTTATTAATGTCCTCTGATAATAACCAAATCTCTTTTCTTGTATTATTAGATCTTAGTGCAGCCTTTGACACTATAGACCATAAAATCTTAGTTGATAGATTAGAAAACACTGTGGGCATTACAGGATCTGTACTCCAGTGGTTTAAATCCTACCTGACAGATCAATATCAATTCACATCTGTTAACAACCAATATTCTGATCTTGCTAAAGTTAAATATGGTGTTCCGCAAGGGTTAGTTCTGGGTCCACTCCTATTTACGTTATATATGCTTCCATTGGGATTAATTATTCGTAAAAATAGAATTAGTTACCACTCTTATGCAGATGATACACAGTTATACATTTCAGCTAACCCTAATGATGTTCGTTCAGTCAGTAAGCTCGAGGACTGCATCCAAGATATTAAAATGTGGATGTCAAAAAACTTCCTACTGCTAAATTCTAAAAAAACAGAGTTTCTGATAGTGTTAGAAGCTTTGTTAATTTTGTCCTTGGGTCCAACTATGTTAAACCTTGATAACTCTTTAATTGAACCCAGTTCTACTACTCACTATTAATCTTTAAAAATAAATTAAAAACACATTTATTTAATCTTGCGTTTAATTAATCCCCTGTAGATAAAGATGTAGATCTCAGGCTTGGCTGTGTTGGGGTGGTAAACTGTGACCAGTGTATGCTGGTGTTTTCACCTCTTCACCCACCTCATCATTAATGGCGCTGAAATGATGCTGTTCTGGGAAGCCATCTCAACTATGTAGAGTCTGCAGTATCTGCCTCTTTTAGTTATGCTGCTCTAGCAGTGATGCCGGAGTCACGTGCTGCACTGTGTCAATCAATTACTTATTAATTAAATGCTATGCTTTATTATTAGCTCTAACTGCCTTCCTTGTCTGTTTCTTTTGAGGTGTGACCGGCTTCCTGGAGATCTTTATCCATGGCTCTGCGGACGAATACTGGATGGAACCTGAATATTAATTGGACTGGTTGTCCTGCAGGACCCCCTTAATGGACTCACATATAGTTAGAGTTTTTCCATTTGTTAAATATCTGTACATGGCTGTCCTACATTGTTGTTGCTGCCTGGCCGCTCACGGAGGATGAGTCCCCCACTGAGTCTTGGTCCTCCCAAGGTTTCTTCCTTAAATAACAACATAAAAGTGAGTTTTTTCTTGCCACTGTCGCTTCGGCTTGCTCTTTGAGGGTTTAAAGGCTTTTCATTCTGTAAAGCTGCTTTGCAGTAAAAAGTGCTATATAAATAAATAACTTAAACTTGAACTTGAACTAGTTCCTAAATCAGTCACCATAAACATGCCATTTATGGTTCTTTAATGGTGTAGGAACCTGATGACATCATCAGCTGGGACATAATCTTTAATAGGAAAGAAAACTCAAGATGGTGTTGAATCTTATTCAGTTTGATTGACTGATGGAGAAAGGTGGAGGATTGAAGTGATCTGTGGGTTTAATGATGCCACAGATTAATGACTCGACTCCGATTCAAGCTGCTGATTAGCATGTTTGTTTCAGTCCAATGTTCTCACTTTAACATCAGAATTAATAATGTATTATGTGATCTTCAGTTTCTCCATTTTACAGTCTGCATCTTCCATTAGATTTCTGAGCTTCTTTACTCCTGCTCCTTCTGCTCCACTGTATGTCAGATAAAGTTCTCTAAGGTTTGATGAAGGATTTGACCTGAGAGCTTCGGCCAGATCTAAACAACCTTCATCCGTAAGCCCGCACCGTTCGATCCTGCAGAAAGAAGAAGCCAGATGATATGAAACTAAAACTGTAAGCCATTTAAATCTGTTAGGATAAAAGATCATGAAGATGAAGCTTTATCACAAAAATTCATTATTGATTTAGCACCAAAATCAGATTTGCATTTAACATTTAAAAGTGCTGCATTTGTGTTACAGCTATGGAAACACCAAGGTACCAAATAAAGCTAACAAGTTCAAAGTGTTGTACTTAATTACATAAATGAGGTAAAAGTAAGAGTACTACATATTTAAAACTCTTAAAGTTTTATAATATAATAATATAATATAACTCGAAAGTTTATATTAAGACGTAAATGATATGTTAACGGCGCTGCTCAAGATGAATTCACTCGGTTGGGGGGTTATTCCCCATGCCCATCCAGGTGAGAACGTTTCGGCCGCTAGGCAGATAAACCAAGGACAGGGTGACAGTCTATCTCTGGGCACTCTCACTCAGACACACACACTAACACGTTCTATATAGGGCAATTTAGAGCATTCAATTTACCTTGAATCCATGTTTCAGGACTGTGGGAGGAAACCAGAGAATCCAAAGGAAACCCACTAATACCCATGCTAACCACTAAGCTACCGTGCTGCCACTTCTCAGATCTGCAATATTACCTGGTCTGCCTATCTCTGTGAAATCAACCATCTACTATTGTGGGAGTGCATTCCACAGACGTGGGGCAACAGCTTGAAAAGCCAGGTCTCCCGTAGCGCAAAGTTTGGTCCGGGGCTGTTGGAGTCAGTAGCTATTAGTTGAACAGAGATGTCTTAGTACAGAGTAAGGGGCTTTGAAGTCGAGCGGGGCATTTCCATAAAGACATAGGTGAGTGAGAAGACTATGTAATGAACTTTGTAGTGAATGGATAGCCGCTGTAGATTCGTAAAACAGTTGTAATGTGATTGTATCGACAAGCGCCTCCTTTTCAGGATCAAGTTCAAGTAATTTAATTATATCGCGCTTTTTACAATAGTACATTGGTACAAGGCAGCTTTACACTGTTATAAGCCTTCAAACCCCCAAAGAGCAACCCGAAGCGACAGTGGCAAGAAAAAACTCACTGCTGTGTTGGTATTTTAAGGAAGAAACCTTGGGAGGGCCAAGGCTCGGTGGGGGACTCATCCTCCTTAAACAGCTAGGCAGACTTAACAGCATTGGACAGCCAAGGACAGATTGCGTTATGATCAGGTGAAGTATTTAACAATTGGAAACCTATATAAGTCCATTGAGGGCATCCTACATATCCAATAAAAATCAAGGTTCCATCCAGTAATCGTTGTAGCCACAGTGCTTCGGCAGAGCCATAGATAAAGAGCTAATGACACCTCCAAGTGGAGGCCGTTCTGAATCTGCTGAAGTAGGGCATGGAACTCAAGAATGTTTTGAAGGATGTTTTCTAAGTGGGTGTAACCCGAAGGACAGGCCTCTTTCAATACGGAACATGACATGCCAGGTTTTAGATAGGTACCTAAGAACTATTTCCTTTTTATATTCAAGAAAATAATCATATGTTAAAGTGCTTTGTTTAATAAAGGCTGGCGATTTAATTGGGCTATTTTTCATGCTGGAAGGGGGCTTATACCTTGGGAGAGGTCTAAACAGGTTAAACGTCACCAACAATGTACCCAGTGAAGCATTGGATGTGCGTCAAAGCAGGACAGCAGTCCAAGCACTGGAACAAAGCTGATCTCTTACAAAATGTTCCTCTTTTTTTGTAGCTTAAAGCAGTTTATTACCAAATTATGTGTAAAATTATTCACTACGGTGGCTTAGTGGTTAGCACGTTCGCCTCTCAGCTCTAGGGATTCCCGGTTCGAATCCCCATCTGGGTGGAGTTTCCATGTTCTTCTCCGGTTTCCTCCCACAGTCCAAAAAGATGGCTCAAGTCAATTAAATTCTCCAAATTGCCCCATATAGAGTGTGTCTGTGTGAGTGAGTGTGTGCCCAGCGATGGATTGGCGCCCAGTCCTGGGTCTATCTGCCCAGCGCCCGAGACGTTCTCCCCTGGATGGGCATGGGGAACCCTACCGCGACCCTAATAGAGGATAAAGCGGGAGATAATGAATTAATGAATTAATTACTACTGTAAAAACACATAAATGTTTATTTTTAATAATGTGATTTTATGTACATACTTATCGTGGAACTGATTGCTAAAAAATAAAGTATAAAACATAAAAACAAGAATCCTCTGAACTGGATTATGCTGTAGAAATTGTAGGAGCAGCAGCAGTTGGAGTAGACACGCTAGCACCTTCATTAGGTTTTCTTGCTTTTCTTTTATCTTCTAATTAAACTGATAAATAAACAGTTCAAATATGCCTGTGCAGGTTGTTTGTGGAGCTGGCTCGATATGAAATTTTAATTTTGCACAGTCTACACTCTGCCCTTGAACTGTCCATCACATTAAAATGTGTCCAAACTTTACTACGAATTCTGTCGCTCATTTTCTTCACCTAGCCAGCTATTTATTTCTCTATTTATTGCATAAACCTCTCTTGCTCTCAGTTTGATCACCGTGCGTGTGCAACCCCTCCTCTTCTGCTCAGTGCAGATACACAGTACAGATACAAAAACCAGCTCTCCTCGTTCACTTCAAATAGCAAACTCTTAGAGCCGGATCATCCGTAACCGACTCATCACTCATCATTCGTAACCAACTAATTGTCTACACGCACTTTGCACTCCACTGTCACACCATGCCAGTAATTCATGCTCTCATACAGTGGCGAGTTTAGAGAAGCTCGGCATGGCACTGAGAAACAGACTTCTTACACACACACACACACACACATCCATTCATCCATCCATTATGGGGGGTTCACCATGCCCATCCAGGGGAGAACGTCTCGGGTGCTGGGAAGATATGCCCAGGACATGGTGCCAATCCATCACTGGGCACACACTCACTCACACAGATATACTCTATATGGGGCAATTTGGAGAATAGACTTAATCCATGTTTTTGGACTGTGGGAAGAAACCAGAGAACCTGGAGGAAGCCCACTCAGACATGGGGAGAACATGGAAACTCCACACAGATTGGGATTTGAACCGGGAATCCCTAGTGCTGAAAGGCAATTGTGCTAACCACTAAGCCACATGCTAACATACACAAAATTATTTTAATCATAAAGTAATCTATATACATTTTGAAAGAAAGATTTGGCAAAGTTTGGAAAAAGGGCGGAACACCCACCAGGCTTCCATCATGCTCATGTTCACCATTACACTTACGCACAGAAATGCACAGAAAGAGAGAAACCGTGTGTGTGTGTGTGTGTGTGTGTTACCTCAGAATCTTTAGTTTACACTCTGGTTGATTCAGTGCAGTACAGAGAGACTTCACTCCTAAATCCTTCAGGTCATTGTTACTCAGATTCAGTTCTTTCAGACTGCAGGAACCAGAACTGAGAACTAAAGATAGATTTGAACAACTTTCACATGATAGCAAACAACAACTTAACCTGAGAGAGAAATAATGATACATCAGAACTACAATGTCACACACACACGCATTCTTACAAAATGATACTAAAGATAAAATAACACTGGCTATGTGTGTGTGTGGGTGTGTGATGTTACCTCAGTATCTCCAGTTTACACTCTGGTTGTGTCAGTGCAGTACACAGAGACTTCACTCCTGAATCTTCCAAGCAAGTTCCACTTAGTTCCAGTTCTATCAGACTGCAGGAACCAGAACTGAGAACCATAGATAGAACTGAACAACTTATACCCGATAGAAAACAACAATTTAACCTGGAATAGAAATAATGATACATATCAAAACTAGAAAATTAAAACACACACGCATACACACTTACACTTACACACACACGAATACACGAATGTGTATACACACGAATACACAATCTTACACACACAGTCATTAAAACACACATTCTCTCTCTCACACAGATTTACACACTTTCTCTCTTGCACACACATGCACTCTCCACCTCTTTCACATGCACACCCAATGTAAGGCTGTGTGTGTGTGTGTGTGTGTGTGTGTGATGTTACCTCAGTATCTTCAGTTTACACTCTGGTTGTGTCAGTGCCGTACAGAGAGACTTCACTCCTGAATCATAAAGTTTATTGTGACTCAGTTCCAATTTTATTAAACTACATGAACCAGAACTGAGAACTGAAGATAGAAGTGAACAACTTTCACCTGATAGAGAACAAGATCTTAACCTGAAAGAGAAAGGTTTAATGCTGAAATGCTTTTTTTAAAACATGTTTGGTGGCACGGCATGGTGGCTTAGTGATTTGCATGTTCGCCTCTCATCCTTACGGATTCCCGGTTTGAATCCCAATCTGGGTGGATTTTCCATGTTTTCTGGGCGCACACTCACTCACACATTCTTCCCTGGGATAAAGTGTAAGAAAGCCTGGGTGTTCTGGTAGCATGGTGTACCCCTTACAGATGCTCCTATTCAATGAAGAAATTAAATGTTCCTATTCAATGAGGAACATTGAGAATTCAATCTTGATTAATGTAAATTACATTATTCAAGGGTTTTACATTGTTCTTTACTTTTGATCATCAGTGTAGATGCTGCAGATCAAGCAAACAGCCTAACCATATGATATATGGAATACGGCACTACTTCCGACCCTACGCATGGGTGGATTAATATAGATAATGAATAAAATGAAAGCAGAAAAAGCAATTGGCCACTCATACTTGCCAACAACTAAAATTGACTGGGGGGGTTGAAATTTTCACTAATTTAGGTGCAAAATGTAGATTTAGTCAAATATCCTTAGAGGAAAGTCTTACTTACGACATACGTGTCTCCTATTGGAAGATATGCCTTCCTGTGGATGCCTTTAAACACCATCAAAAACAAAACTCCGGGCATCTCTGACATGCCCAATGCTAAAATTTACACCATTTAAGATGCATAATGTGGATTTAGGCAAATATTCTTAGACGAAGGGTCTGTAAAACTTACGACATCCATGTCTCCTATTGGAAAATATGCCTTCCTGTGGATGCCCTACAGGAGTTCAGCTGGCAGTATAGTTTTCCAGTGGTGAATGGAGCAGCCAATCTCTGATATGCCCAATGCCAATTTTTTACCACTTAGATACAAAATGTTTTAGGACAAACCGTAGTGAAAACTTATGACATATGTGTCTCCTATAGAAAGATATGCCTTCCTGTGGATGCTTTTAACCACCATCAAAAGCAAAACTCTTGGCATCTCTGACATGTCCAATGCTAAAATTTTCACTATTTACATGCAAAATATCCTTAGACGAATGGTCTTTAAAACTTATGACATCTATGTCTCCTATTGGAAGATAAATGCCTTCCTGTGAATGCCCTACATGAGTTCAACTAGCAGTAAGGTATTCATATCTGAGAGGATTATTATGTCATGTTTGTAGCAGTATTGTCAACCCTAAGGGTTGAGGATCTCTGGCATGAGACCTGACTGACTGACTATCAAAAAGCCTCGCAGAGGTTATTAGAGCTGGGTGGCCTGAATCTTCTATGAAGCTACCCCACAGTTTGTGAAAATATGCAATAAAGTCCATTCCTCTTTGGAGAAATCCTGTCTCCAGTCTTTATTCATGCCCACCCCTTGTTACTTTTTAGTGCCGAAACCCGGGACGGATGAGGACGCATGTGGCAGAGAACGTCACCTGCATGCTGTGCTGGCATGTTCTCCAGAGGGGGTGTACACCCCGACCAAGGCTTTTGCAGAGCGGAAGGGGTAAGTGGAGTTTACATTTTAGTGCCGAAACCCGGGACGGATGAGGAAGCACGTGGCAGAGAACGTCACCTGCATGCTGTGCTGGCATGTTCTCCAGAGGGGGTGTACACCCCGACCAAGGCTTTTGCAGAGCAGGAGGGGTAAGTGGAGTTTCCAGTGAGCACAATTGGAGCGGGAGACACTGGGGGTGCCTCGCTCATCGCAGGAAACAGGAAGGCATATGGGACTGCATGGGACCTGCCAATTTTGTGTGGCCATCAGAATGGGAGGATGGAAGAGTCTACGCTTGACTCAGTAATGCATATATTAAAGAAGTGCAGGTGTGATGGGACTGATGTATATGTTGCCTTACTTAGTATACGCTATTTAACAAAGGATGCCCTACCATCAGCGCAACGGCTCCTGTCCAGATACACACAGACAATGATACCTGTGACCAAGAGTATGCTGCGGTGGAAATTCAGGTACATGCTGCCTTTTAGCGCTTTATTCAAGTATGTTTTGATCTGCTCACACAGCTAATGAAGTTCAAGTCAGAATCCTACTGAATGGTAAACGTCGGAGGCAGGAGGGGCCCAATAATTAGTTGACCTCGCTGTTCTTAACGAATCCATGCTGGCGAATTAGATGCATTTTATGCTGCTAAAGAATTTTAGATTTCATATTTAATGGGTTTCCTTCGGGTTCTTCGGTTTCCTTCTACTGTCCAAAAACTTGGATGTAGTTAAATTGAATGCTTCAAATTTTCGCATATACATTGTGTGTGTGTGTGTGTGTGTGTGTGTGTGTGTATGTGTGTGCCCAGTGATGGATTGACGCCCCCCCCCCACACACACACAACCACCCTAGTGGAGGATTAGGAGGAATACAACAAATGAAAGGGTGGTAAAAAAAAGAACAATAAGAAAATCCATTTGTTATCTTCGACTTTATCCAGTACTAGGGTTTATACACCCAGGACAGAGCACCTATCTATTGCTGGGGACACACTCACATTTACATTTACATTTAGTCATTTAGCAGACGCTTTTATCCAAAGCGACTTACAAATGAGAACACCACAAGTCAGAAGCTATGAAGAAAACCAACTATACTGTAAATTCATCAAAGCTGAATGTTATTCGATGCCGCGGCATACCCCTTTTTTTTTTTTTTTCTTTTTCTTTTTTTTTACAACAGTTATTTGTTAAAGAGATGTGTCTTCAGTAATTTTTTTAAACTGTTCAGTGATTCTGCCTTACGGACAGATTTGGGAAGACCATTCCACCATTTTGCGGTGGTGGACGCCACGGAGTGAGACTTACCTACTCGGTGAGGTGGAATCGTCAGGCGGCAATCATCGCTGGAGCGAAGAGAACAGGTCGGAGTGTATTTAGGAAAGATGGGGTGAAGGTAGGAGGGGGCGGATCCGGAAATGGTTCTGTATGCTAGAGTCAGTGACTTGAACTGAATGCGAGCAGCTACAGGAAGCCAATGGAGGGAAGTGAGTAAAGGAGTGACATGTGCTCGCTTGGGCTGGTTAAACACAAGTCGGGCTGCAGAGTTTTAAATAAGTTGAAGAGGTCGGATTGTGGAAGCTGGGATACCGGCAAGTAGCGCATTACAATAATCGAGCCGGGATAGAACTAGGGCTTGAACAAGCAGTTGGGTAGCATATTCAGTCAAAAAGGGTCTGATCTTCCTTATGTTGTAGAGGAGGAATCTACAGGAACGGGCAGTTTTGATCACATGATCAGAGAGTTTAAGGTGGGAGTCTATTGTGAAGCCAAGGTTCTGGACCGAATCTGTAGGGGAGATTGTGGCGCCATCAATTTGGAAGGTCAGGTCGTGATGGATTGAGGGTTTAGCTGGGATAATGAGAAGCTCTGTTTTTCCTAAGTTTAATTTGAGATGACAGGCCTTCATCCAAACAGATATGTCGGTGAGGCAGGCAGATACCTGATTTGAGATGGTGGTGTCATCAGGGGCAAAAGACAGATGAAGCTGAGTGTCATCAGCATAGCAGTGGTAAGAGAAACCATGTGCCTGGATGACCGTGCTCAGTGATGTCATGTATATTGAGAAGAGGAGAGGACCAAGTACAGAGCCCTGAGGCACACCAGTGCGTACTTGGTGAGAGTTAGAGAGCTCTCCATTCCATGACACCTTGAAGGTCCTTCCTGTGAGGTAGGATCGAAACCATTCAAGTGTCGTATCAGAAAAGCCTAATTCAGCTAGAGTTGTCAGTAGAATCTGATGATTTACTCTGTCAAAAGCTGCGGAAAGGTCTAACAAAATGAGGACCGAGGATTGAGATTTGGCTTTGGCAGTTTTAAGTGAGTCAATCACAGAGAGCAATGCTGTCTCCATGGAGTGACCACATCTAAAACCAGACTGATTGGGATCAAGGAGATTGTTCTGATTAAGAAATGTGGAGACCTGTGTGGATACCACCCGTTCAAGTGTTTTAGACAGGAAAGGTAAGAGAGAAACAGGTCTGTAGCTCTCGACCAAATTCGGGTTGAGCGTAGGTTTTATTTTTTCACACAGATACACACAGACACTTTATATAGGACAATTTGGAGAATTCAATTGACCTTGATCCATGTTTTATGAGTGTGGGAGGAAACCGGAGAACCTGGAGGAAACAGTCCTCCAGGTCACAGGGAGAACCTGGAAACTCCACCCAGATTGGGATTTGAACTGGGAATCCCTAGCGCTGAGAGGCGAACGTGCTAACTACTAAGCCACCGTGCCAACCCGACAAAGAAAATCTAAGAAGTAAAAACAACCACTTCATGTTTGAAACCCTAAAACTGTTAATTATTAATTAACATTATTTGTGTGTGTGTGTGTGTGTGTGTGTGTGTGTGTGTGTGAGAGAGAGAGTGATGTTACCTCAGTATGTTCAGTTTACACTCTGGTTGTGTCAATGCCGTACAGAGAGACTCCACTCCTGAATCTTTCAGTTCATTGTGATTCAGATTCAGTTCTATCAGACTGCAGGAACCAGAACTTATTACTAAAGATATAACCGAACAACTTTGACCTGATAGAGAACAAGCACTTAATCTGAGAGAGAAATAATGATACTTCAGAACTAGATTAGAAAAATGATGCACTAACACACACACACACACACACACACACACAAGCACAAAGACACAATCGTTCATACACAAACAAACACAGATAGAGCACAGACACTCATACGAACACACATTAATAAACACAAATTTTCTCTCTTACACACACAAAAAAGTCTAAATCGGAAACAAAGTCAACTTTTCAGTGATTAATTTTTTGCAGGCAGAGTATGTATGTATGTATGTATGTACGTGTGTGTGTGTGTGTGTGTGTGTGTGTGTGTGTTTTTACCCCAGTATCTTCAGTTTACACTCTCGTTTTGTCAGTGCATTACAAAGAGACTTCACTCCTGAATCATACAGTTTATTGTTACTCAGTTCCAGTTCTATCAGACTGCAGGAACCAGAACTGAGAACTGAAGATAGAACTGAACAACTTTCGTCTGATAGAGAACAATCACTCAACCTGAGAGAAAATAATGATACATCAGAACTAGAATTTTTAACACAGTAATACATGCTTCGCTCTCCCTTTCTCTCTCACATATGTGTATTTGTGTGCATTTAAGTGTGTGTGTTTGTGTGTGTGTGTGTGTGATGTTACCTCAGTATGTTCAGTTTACACTCTGGTTGTGTCACTGCAGTACACAGAGACTTCACTCCTGAATCATACAGATTGTTCTTGCTTAGTTCTAATTCTTTTAGGCTGCAGGAACCAGAACTGAGTACTGACGATAGAACTGAACAACTTTCACCTGATAGAGAACAATTACTCAACCTGAGAGAGAGAATAATGATACATCAAAACTTTACAGACACAACACATATGCTAACAAAATTATTTATTGATTAAATTTTACACAAAAACGAATGAAATATATATTTTCATTTTTCTTGTTTTAATTTCTATGTGTGTGTGTGTGTGTGTGTGTGTGTGATGTTACCTCAGTATCTTCAATTTACACTCTGGTTGTGTCAGTGCAGTACAGAGGGACTCCACTCCTGAATCGTTCAGTTCATTGTGACTCAGATTCAGTTCTATCAGACTGCAGGAACCAGAGCTGAGAACCGAAGATAGAACTGAACAACTTTTGCCTGATAGAGAACAATCACTCAACCTGAGAGCAAAAATAATGATACTAGATATCAGTACTAGAACATTACACACACCCACAACACACAGAGTCTCACACACACTGATGAATCAGAAAGTAAGATTTGGTATATTTCATATAAACTTTATTACTTATATTAATAAAACATTACACATTAAACTCAAACAGTAAGACCATATAAATACTTACTCAGCTCTTTTTGTTGATTTGATCACCAGCTGTAGTTTCTCCAGAACTTCATGTGATGGACTGTATTTCTTCAGTTGAAACTTTTTCATCTCCTCTTTAGCGTTACATAATGCGACCGACAGAGCCGCCCACTGAGGGGGCGAGAGACTGACTCCATCCAGACGATTCGAATCACATCCTCCTTTCACATAGGGCAGAACTTGTCTCACTACCAGAGATGTAAAGATGTATCCATACAGTGAATTGAAAAATAAAACAAAACAAATATGTAACAGGGCCATGTCACATGGTCCACGCTTCTCAATCACTGGCAATTCGGATCAGGTGCTAGAGGGTCTATATAAAGCGACACTCTACTGTGATCTGTGTTGCACCGTACTCCTATCCATTCTGCCATTTGGCATCTTTGAGAGGGCTAGTGGTTTACGTTTATATGTCGTACGAAAAAAAGCCCGAGCTCAGATCAGAGAAAAAGCATTCGTGGAAACAACTGGCTTCATTAAATAAATGAACTCCTTCAACACTGATCTATCTACTAAAGTTTATCAACCTAAATAAAAAATCAGTACAGAATGAAAAACGGATAATTTTTCTGAATTTACCTTTTTCAGCGTCATCTTCTCTCCATCGTCTCACTATAATATAAACGATATCAACATTAACGTACAAATAATTATATTATTTATAATATATTTATATTTTATTATATACATTAGATAATTAATTATATTATATAAGTTATGGGCGGCACGGTGGCTTAGTGGTTAGCACGTTCGCCTCTCAGCGCTAGGGATTCCCGGTTCGAATCCCTATCTGGGTGGAGTTTCCATGTTCTCCCCGTGTCCATGTGGGCTTCCTCCGGGTTCTCTGGTTTCCTCCCAGTCCAAAAACATGAATCAAGTCAATTGAGTTCTCCAAATTGCCCCATATAGTGTGTATGAGTGAGTGAGTGTGTGCCCAGCGATGGATTGGCGCCCTGTCCTGGGTGTATCTGCCCAGCACCCGAGACGTTCTCCCCTGGATGGGCATGGGGAACCCCACTGCGACCCTAATAGAGGATAAAGCGGAAGATAATAAATGAATGAATATATAAGTTATATTATATAAATATATTTATTTATATAATATAATTATAAAAAATAAAATTATATTTTAGTTAAAAATAAGGAAATTTCTTTAGTCTTAAATGACATAATTTATATATATGTTATATTTTTCTTTAAAATGCCACTATGACCAACTTCCTGTAATAAGCATGTCTATGTACGTCCATGGGGCAATCATGGGCTTGTGGTTAAGGAACAAGCCTTGTGACTTGAAGGTCCCTGGTTCTATTCCCGATCCCACAAAGTATCATGGCTGATGTGCCCTTGAGCAAAGGCACCTAACCCCAATTGCTCTCCGGGTGCCGAATTCAAGACTTGCCACCGCTCCGGGCAAATGTGCTCATTCTTGTGATCGAGTCCGTAACATCCACAAAAGCAAAAATTTCCAGAGCAAAATCATTGACAGTGCTCGCTAAAAGGCATGTGCCGAATATGGCCGAAGGACTATCATTTGCCTGCATATGTTTTTGATCTTAGAAAATGATGTTCAGACACAAATTCTGAATAAAACCTCAGCTACGTCTATACAGGTGTTTTTTTTTTTGATCAAGTAGCGATGTGGCATCCACAAAAGCTAAAATCTACTTCTATGTACAGTATGTGTTTATTTTTTTTTTGTTTCTAAAACTATCTAACTATACATTTTATTATTGACGTTTGAGGTTCAAAATCTCAGTGCTCATAAAATATTGTACAAACATAAACTACTTTTATTTCAAGCTAACAATTTTCACACCTCCAGTGGTCCTCTGTTATGCATTTAGCAGATGTTGCAGACTTAATTAGGTGTGTAAACTATGTTTAAATTTTATTGCAGAAAGTCTGGTGTTGTATCGCATGATTGATTTTGTAAAACCTTTCATGTTTCACCAATGGTTAACAATTGTGATTTTTGTACCTAGATTTGTCACCCGGCGGCACGTGGCATAGTGGTTAGGGCGTTCACTTCTCAGCGCTAGATATGGTGAGAACACAGAAAGAACCGTGTTCTCTCTGTTAGAAGGTCCTGATAAATTATTGGCTTCTGCAACATGTTTGTTCTTCGGTTTAGTTAATATTGCCCATTAGAGGATAAAGGGTTCTAAATGTAGGACTTTTATTTAGTCTTTTATATTGTTGTTTGTGTGTGTATCTTTTAATCCTCCTTTCTCCACCAAGGGTAAGGCACATTTATAATAATAATCAACCGAGATCAGAGAAAAAAGTTGCCATGAAAACAGCTGCATTATTAAATGAATGATTAATGAGATCGTTTTTTAATGTTAGACATGAATATGTAGCAGAATTTTAGAAATATTGGTATATTCATTATCTTCTCCGCAATCCTCTATTAGGGTCGCGGTGGAGGTTCCCAATGCCAATCGAGCAGAGAACGTTTCGGACGCTGGGCAGATACATCAAGGACAGGGTGTCAATCTATCTCTGGGCACACTCAATCACACAGACACAAATATACTCTATGTGGGGAAATTAAGAACTATGTTTTGTTTTTTGTTTTTTTGTGAGTGGGAACCCAAGCATACACAAGGAAACATGATCCCAGGATCCCCAGTGCAGAAAGGCGAATGTGCTAACCACTAAGCCACCATACCATCCATACCATCCACCCTAAATACTAAATCAGTACAGAATTGAAAGTGGCTTGTTGTTTTTGAATTTACTTTTTTCAACATCTTCTTCTCTCTGGAGTCTCACTATAATATAAACATATAAAACAATGATCAGCATGTAAAATTATGTTCTGAAGCATCAGATGGACTACAGTCCTTTATCTTTTATATAAGTGTTTGTGGAAGGGATGAGTTTTAAGATGTTTCTTGAAGATGCCTTACGGACAGAGTTGGGAAAATTGTACCATCATTTTGCAGTGGTGAACGATACCAGTGAGAATTAGCACCACTGTAAGCTGGAATCATCAGGCAACATTCATCACTCAAGCACAGTGAGTCCGAGTGTTTTTTGGAAATATAGAGTGAAGGTAAGGGGGGGAGATCCATAAATGTTCTGTAGGTCAGAGTCAGTGCCTTGTACTGAATGCGGGGAGCTACAGAAGGCCAATGGAGAGAGAGGAAAGGTGGAATGACATGAGTTCACTTGGGTGGTTGAACACATGTCAGGCTGCAGAGTTTTGAATCAGTTGTATCAGTTGAATCAGCAAGCAATGCATTACAATAATCCAATAATCCAGCAGGAATCATTTAAAACATTATTTTAATTTTGCATTCAATTAATTCCTTGTAGATAAACGTGTAGAGCTCAGGCTTGGCGGTGTTGGATTGATGATCTGGGATCAGTCTGTGCTGACATTTCACCTCTTCACCTAGCTCATCATTAGTAGAGAGTGTAGCCCTGAAATGATGCTGTTCCAGGGAGCCCTCTTAACTAAGTCCCCTGCAATATCTGCCCCTTTTAGTTTTGGACTGGAAGTCCTGCAAAACGCCCTGAATAGACTAGTTTTCCAATTGTTAAATACGTTCACCTGATCACCACACAATCTGTACATGGCTGTCGTATGCTGTTGATGCTGCCTGGCCGCTCAAGGAAGATGAGTTTCCCACTTAGCCTTAGTCCTCCAAAGGTTTCTTCCTTAAAATATTAAGGAATATATAGATTTTTCATGCCACTGTTGCTTGCTCATTGGGGGTTTAAAGACTTATATCACTGTGAAGCTGCATGGTGCTAATGTTTTATTGTAAAAATCACTATATATATAAATTAGTAGCATGTTCAGTTTAGAAAGATCTGAACTTATGGTGAACTTATGGTGATGTTTTACAGAACGAATCTGCAGGAACGGACCGTTTTAGTGACCGATAGTTTGAAGTATTGCTGATATTTCCAGCTGCATTCATTTAGGCAGTGTTCTCATTTGCATTTTTGTAAAATATATTTTTGGTTTAAAGTAGTTTTTTTTTTTGGGGGGGGGGGATTAATTTAAATACAAATAAAGCTTTCACACAATGCCTTCAACAGTTGCTAACTAGCTCCCTCCGACATGTCACTGAAAACAACACCGTGCATCCCACATTTGAGGGCTTTGGGGAAACAGCTTTTAGTGATTGCTTTTACTTTACATTACCTTACAGAAAAAGCCTCCATGGAAACGAAATGAATTAAACGAATGAATGAGTTCAGTTTCGAACGTTAGACCAGAATATGGAGCAGAACTTTAGAAACATTAGTTCCTCATGAACTCCGACTCCTTCTGTCCAAATCATTCCACGCTTCATTTAGGTTATTGCAGCTTAACAGTAACACTAATCTACTAATGATTATTAAACTGAATAATAAATCAGTACAGGATGGAAAATGGCTTGTTTTTCTGACTTTACCTTGTTCGGCATTTTCTTCTCTTTGAACGCTCACTATAATATAAACAATATAACCATTAACATTAAACTGTTGGCAAAATATCGGATGATTTGAAAATAAGGACATTTATACAAATTAATGATTTGTATTAGTTTAGTACAAATTGCTGTTATCTGATCAACTTTGTATTTTGATCAACTGCAATAAACACTTTCATTATGGTACATATTCTAAACCTAATAAATCCGGTAATAAACATCATATAAAATAAAGACCAGTATGTAAAAGTACAATCACTCATTCTACTGATTTTAGATATTTCAGTTATTGATTTAAAAATATTCAGATCTTTGTTAAGAAGAAACCTTTTTTTTATAAATATAGTGTCTTGGTATTCTTACCCCTTGAACATTCTAACAAAAATGGTAAACCAACACAAAGCAGCACCGAATTATAAAGTGCAATAAAATGATGCATGGGTTTCAAAATTTCCATCCATCCATTATCTTCCGCTTGTCCGGGGTTCAGATCACGGGGGCAGCAACCCAAGTAGCGAAGCCCAGACCTCCCTTACCATAGCCACCGCTACCAGCTCAACTGGGGGAACTAATAGGTGTTCCCAGACCAACTGGGAGTCATAATCCCTCTGGTGTGTCCTGGGTCTTCACTGGGGCCTCCTCCCAGCTGGACTTGTTCGAAACAACTTCCTGGGGAGGTGCCCAGGAGGCTTCCTTACCAGATGCCCGAACCACCTCAACTGGCTACATTCAACATACAGTGTTTCAAAATCTTGTTTTAAACTTCAATACCCCTAAATAACATCCAGTGCAATCAACTGCCTTTAGTATTCACTTAAACAGTTAATAGAATACAGATTTGTGTCATTTAGTCTTAGTATATTACATCTGTTCTGTGGGAGTCTCAGTCAGAGATCTGGGCATGGTAACTGTGGTTAGGAAGTTGGGCTTTTTTAATTACTGGATGCAACCTGAATTTCTATTGGACTGGCAGTCCTGCAGGAGGCCCTTAATGGACTTATATAGTTTTTCAATTGTTAAATACAGACACCTTATCATCACACAATCTGTACATGGCTGTCCTACACTGTTGATGCTGCACAGCCACTTACGGAGGATTAGTCCTCCACTGAGCCTTGGTCCTCCCAAGGTTTCTTCCTTAAAATAACAACATAGTAATATTAGGAGTTTTTGAATTGTCACTGTCTCTTTGGCTTGCTTATTGGGGGTTCAAAGGCTTATAACACTGCAAAGCTGCTTTGGGACTATGTACTATTGTAAAAAAAGCACTATAAATAAACTTTAACTTAAACTTAAACACTGGGTAAAGCTGTAGGATTTTTGTCCTCTAGTGGTCACAAGGAACATTATTCTAATAAAGTTTATTATACAAATGTGTGAAATATCTTGTTTTTTTTAATATACCTTTTTTTGCATCTTCATTTGTCCTCTGTCTCACTGAAACACAAACAATATAAACATTAACATTAAAAACACAGATATTTCTCTATATAACAAATACTATACTATAACCATTTGAGAGCTACTGCCAGTGTCCTTGTGGGTCTCCTCCGGGTTTGAAAACATGACTTCATGTCAATTAAAGGTTCTTAAGTGTTTTTAAAGTTTCTAAAGTGTTTATGTGTGAGTGTGCCCTGTGATGGATTGCCCCTGTCCTGGGTGTATCTGCCCAGCGCCCGAAATGTTCTCCCCTGGATGGGTATGGGGAACCCCTACTGCAAATTTTGTAGAGGATAAAGTCTAAAATAATGAATGAATGAATAAGATCTAGACATTCAAATAATTTGCACTAAATATTTCACCATTATTTCGTATAATGAAGGATCTCGTTTGTCTACAGCATTTATCCCAGAATGTCCATAATTGTGACATTAATGCACACCTCTGAACGTTTCACATTGTATCAATGTGTGATACGAACTCTATTTTGTTTGGGAAGACCAGTTTATCAATGATTTTGCATATTAACAAACACATTTATGAATCAGACCTTGTTTTTTTTATTATAGTGTGTTTGTAATTGTTTTGTAAAGGCAATTATTGGTGTCCCTTTGTGTTAAAATAATAAACTGATGATTGGCTGATATTTACCTTTACATGTCATTAAAACAATTACTGCAACTGCTAAGGTAATGATCACATATGCAACTGAGACACCGATTACAACTACTTTCCAACTAGAGAACATCTGATCTGTAAAACAAATTAGAAAGTAATGAGATTAAAATGCATTTAAATATCATATAGTTTAATAATTAAATCAAATGCCACAATAATCAGAGATTTTATTATTAAACTGTAATGGTGAAGCCAGCTTCCAAATGGGAGGCGTTGACGCATTCAATGCTCCTGCATCAGAACTACAGGTTCAACAATTGGCACCTGCTAGAATTGCTACTTAAACCAAGTTTTAAGGGATTTGCATAATTAATAATAATTAATAATCAAGGTCTGCCTCATTTTCCCCACAGATGGTGCCTTTTCTAAAGACTGCTCTGTCTTGGAAGACGGCATAGAACCATTTTTGGAATGGGAGTGGAACATGGGAAGATTTGTACTTGTGACTGGGATAGCACACATGCGGCTTTAAACTAGAGAGCCGATGTCCCAAATCCATCACTGAAGGACGGCTGATCTGATGTGCTGATCTGTCTTCCTTCAACAGAGCCAAATTTTTTTTCACTCTCCAATGTAATGAGGCCCTGTGACCACACGATGGCAGCATCGTCACATGGTCCTAGTTGCCTCATTACGGGCAATTCTGATCGGGTGTTAGAGCTTCTGCTTGATGTCACACCATTTCTATTTTAATTTGCAAGGGACATAAGTAACATGGGCCTTTAGTAGAAGATTTGTGGAGGCAATAATACAGCTTGTTAGAGACAGTTTTTTTCATGGTGCGTTCCTCTCTTTGTATCTTCCTATTGGTTCAAGCCTGTTGCTTGAATCCCCACATACTATTTATGAGTTGTTTGCGATCTATCCGGCTCTAAGAGTCGGCTCTTTGAAGTGAAAGAGAAAAGACGGTTCTTGATGGAGAGCCGTTTTTTGGGAGCCAATATGAGCGGAGTATGTGTATTTGCACTGAACAGGAGAGGAGGGTTTGCACAGTGATCACACTGAGAGCGAGAGAATTTTACACAATATTACAGAAATAAATAGCTGGCCAAGTGAAGAAAATGAGTGACAAAAAGTGTAGTAAAGTATGGACACATTTTAGTGTGATGGACAGTTCAAGACTGTACAAACTTTAAATTGCATATCAAGCCGGGTCCACAGACAACCTGCACAGGCATATTCTGTTTATTTATCAGTCCATTAAAAGATAAAAGAAAAGCAAGAGAATCTAATGAAGTGTAACGAGGGCTAGGCACTCCTCACCTGTTTTCATTTTCTTTTGATTATTTTCGTTCATTTGTTCTCATTTAGTTAATGTCTTGGTTGTTTTCATTGGTTACTTTCAGTTTTCACGTGGTCTGGTTTTCGTTTATAGCCTTCCGTTTCCGTTTAGTCTGCGTTCCGGCATTGTTTTAGGTTGGTCGCGTGTTCGGTTCGTGAGTCCATGTTTCGACTCTTAAAAAACTCCTTTCACTTACTTGCGCCTCCTGGATCCTTTCTGCGCTACTGCACATCATTTTTGCCCTAACAGACGTCTGACATGAAGGTGCTAGTGTGTCTACTCCAACTGCTGCTGCTCCTACAATTTCTACAGCATAATCCAGTGCAGATGATCCTTGTTTTTATATTTTATTTATGTAGCAATATGTTTCATGATAAGTATGTACATAAAACCATATTTTTATTCATTCATTCATTCATTCTTTTATTCATTCATTATCTCCCGCTTTATCCTCTATTAGGGTCGCGGGGGGGTTCTCCATGCCCATCCAGGGGAAAACGTCTCGGGCGCTGGGCAGATAGACCCAGGACAGGGCGCCAAACCATCGCTGACCATATTTTTAAAAATAAAAATTCATACTGTTTATAACTTAATTTATTATTTTTACAGTAGTAATTAATTTTACACATAATTTGGTAATAAACTACTTTAAGCTACAAAAAAGTCAAGGGGTGGCGGCACGGTGGCTTAGTGGTTAGCACGTTTGGCTCTCAGCGCTAGGGATTCCCGGTTTGAATCCCCATCTGGGTGGAGTTTCCATGTTCTCCCCGTGTCTGCGTGGGTTTCCTCCGGGTTCTCCGGTTTCCTCCCACAGTCCAAAAACATGGATCAAGTCAATTGAATTCTCAAAATTGCCCCATATAGAGTGTGTCTGTGTGAGTGAGTGTGTGCCCAGCGATGGATTGGCGCCCTGTCCTGGGTCTATCTGCCCAGTGCCCGAGATTTTCTTCTCTGGATGGGCATGGGGAACCCCACCGCGACGTTAATAGAGGATAAAGTGGAAGATAATGAATGAATGAATGAAAGTCAAGTGGAGAGCATAGAGAAAAGAACTGGATCTCTGAAAAGATCCAGAATGCCCATCACCACATAAAGGACTAATTCACGTTCTCAGTGAGTAAAGTATATATAGGCGCTGTTAGTCATTCTCCAGTGGTTTCCATCTAGCTCAGCTGCAATACTCTGCATTTTGTTTTGACTTTTATTTTGCACCGATCTCGGTTTGAAACAGCCAACTTTGCTGTTTTAGATGGGAACACCAGAAGGGGGGCATACAGTGGGATCTTAAAATTTTATAATGAACGGCCTTTGTTATCAAATGTTTAAAACATTATTATTATAAGTCTAATATCTTTTGACTTTGTGGTTTGTCAGCACAAAATTCTGTCTTTCTTTATATTCATGAATGCAATTACATTCCAGGCGGCACGGTGGCTTAGTGGTTAGCACGTTTGCCTCACAGCACTAGGGATTCCTGGTTTGAATCACAATCAGGGTGTTGTTTCCATGTTCTCCCCTTGTCCATGTGGGTTTCCTCTGGGTTCTCCGGTTTCTTTCCACAGTCCAAAATCATGGATCAAGGTCAATTGAATTCTCCAAATTGACCCATATAGAGTGTGTTTGTGTGTGAGTGAGTGTGTGCCCAGCAATAGATAGAACCCCTGAAATATTTTCTGGATGGGCATGGGGAACCCCCCGTGACCCTAGAACAGGAATAAGCAAAAGATAATGGATGGATGGATGGATGGAATACATTTCAAACTTTGTTAAAATTTAAGAAAACTATTCACGGATTTATTTTTTCTTATGTTCAACAAAATGTTCCAATGTTGTTTGTAACTGTTTCTTGTTCATGTTTAAATCTTGAGGTTGAGAACCATAAATGAGTGTTTTGTATTAATGTCACTCACCTGAGATGATGACCACAGACTCCTTCATGTGATGGCGTAGCTTCACTCTGCAGTAGAATCTGTTGAAGGTGCCGCTGGGTACATAGATTCTGTGTTTCACATTGAACAGCTCTCCATCTCTGTGAGTCTCTGTAGCTCCATCAGTCAGATTGGTTCCTTCATTACCCATCCACTGAAGCTCAGGCTCAGGCTCAGGATACCAACCTTTAGATTCACACAGCAGACTGAATCCTCCTGAAGTCTCATACTTTTCCAGAGTAATCACTGGAGCACTTCCAACAGCTGCAATCACATTGTTTAATACAATTTTATATTTTGTATATTTAATGTATGAAACTAATGCCGTCTTAGTGAAGTCTTCTGTTGTAACTCACCTTCAACATTTAATTTAAATGTGATGTCATTATACCAGGTTACAGCATCAATGTAACAAGTATAATCTCCATCATCTGAAACTTGAACGTTACTTAACAGCAGGGAGGCATTCCCTTTCTGCAGCTCCTCTAGAAATACATTAGTTCTCCCTTTGTATGATGGAGTTTGGTTAGTATTGACGGTTTTATGATCTTTGTAGAGATGAACTACTGGGCCCACCAGGTTTGGCCTAAACCACTCCACTTTCATATCCAGAAGACTGGTACTGGGTTCCTTCCAGCAGGGTAGAAGAATGTTAGACCCATGTTCAGCATAAAGAGGAACAGCAGGACCAAGCAACTGATGATTTACTACAATGAGAAAACCAGAAATGATCAAGTTTTATTGAATCAGTATGTCAGCAGCATCCATAGGGTATGATTAAAAACATAAAGCAGATAACAGAAATGAATACAGGTCACCTGATAAAGAACAGCGGAAGAACATCATCATCACACCAACATACTTCATCTCTGAAACTACAAGATCGAAGAAACTAAAATTACCATTAGCATTAACATTTTAACAGGTAAATTAATTTGATTCAACCGTGTGCTTTAGATGACGGAAGTGGTCCTGAATGTAATTCACTTATATTGGATGTTAGTATGGTTGTAGCACAGCCTATTATTCCTCATAGAATTTAAATATTTTACAACTATAAACATTGTTTTTTCATTTACACGTGATCTTGATTTAAACCCTCAGGGGATCTTGACATTTCTTCATGTTTAGATTTTTATTTATGTGATTTAGGTTTTAAAACCGCCATCCATTATCTTCCACTGAATCCTCTACTAGAGTCATTGGTTCCCAATGCCAATCCAGGGGAGAACGTTTCTCGCGCTGTGCAGATACATCCAGGAAGAGGCTTAGATACAGTGGACCCAAAAAGTTCTCCTACTTAGAAAGATGTGAGAGGTCTATAATTTTCATCATAGGTGCATTTCAACTATGAGGGACAATGGATGGGTTTGATAATGGGTGCTACTTGGTTTGAACAGTACAAGAACCACTGGTTTCAACTATTAAAGAAGTGGATTACAAAAAAGTTAAGTTTGTTTTCAATTTCAAAACACACATTCATTTTTACTTTAACATTCCTTGTGAACACCAACAGGAAATAAAAAGAAAGGAAATCGGTACATTTGATTTCATTTGTCGTTTTGCATAAATAAGAGTCATCACCTGAAATTTCACCTCATCTGCAAACATAAGTTAAAACAACTCACCAGAAGTAATCGGTATAGTCCTTTATGCTCTCTTTTCATTTGTGTGTGTGTGTGTGTGTGTGTGTGTGTGTGTGTGTGTGTGCGCGTGCGCGAAAGTGAGTGGGTGAGGGCGTGTTGAGTCAGGTGTTCCGTCGAGTTTCGCTGTTTATGACAACCCTCAATAGCATATTTGTGTGGGATCATGTGGATAAAAATGTGGGGGAGATATCTGATTTTTATAAATACCCCGCTATGTGTGGACTAGGTCTAAGAATCTTCAGGGAATCTACACCTCTGTGACTCTATAATTCACTTACCCAATTTGGTTCATGTCTAAAATATTCCCAATATGGTCCTATTATCATAGACTAAATCAGAGTGTAAAATCCAATCATATTGTCATCACATTCAAGTCAAAACAAAATTCCCCCAGGCAACAGGGAGAACATGCAAACTCCATTAAGACAGTAACCGCTACCGAGTGTTGAGTTTAACAGCAGAGTGTTGCTGCTAGCGATGTGTTAGGAAAGAGCTGACGACTTCTTTTCATTTTTGCTCATTTATTTCACAGAACAATATAACATGTGCGTCTGCCAGTTGGGCTGTACGTAGACCAAAAAAAAATACATATGAAAAACTCTCCTGCTTAAAAGTGTCCGACTACGGGAAGTCCATTGTGCCAAAAAATACAACATGAGCATTTAGACATTAGTTATATGTTTTGTGTTCTTGCGCCCTCTACTGTAGCTAAGAGAACACAACAGTATTTATAAGTCATGTAACCTGAGAACATATTTCTTCACACCCTTCTTAACCTCAAGATTCAAACATGAACAAGAAACAGTTACGAACAACATTGGAACATTTTGTTGAACATAAGAAAAAATAAATCCGTGAATAGTTTTCTTAAACTTTAACAAAGTTTGAAATGTATTCCATCCATCCATCCATCCATTATCTTTTACTTATTCCTGTTCTAGGGTCACGGGGGGGGGGGGTTCCCCATGCCCATCCAGGGGAGAATATTTCAGGGGTTCTATCTATTGCTGGGCACACACTCACGCACACAGACTCACACACAAACACACTCTATATGGGTCAATTTGGAGAATTCAATTGACCTTGATCCATGATTTTGGACTGTGGAAGGAAACCGAAGAACCCAGAGAAAACCCACATGGACAAGGGGAGAACATGGAAACAACACCCTGATTGTGATTCAAACCGGGAATTACTAGTGCTGTGAGGCGAACTTGCTAACCACTAAGCCATTGTGCCGCCTGGAATGTAATTGCATTCATGAATATAAAGAAAGACAGAATTTTGTGCTGACAAACCACAAAGTCAAAAAATATTAGAATTAGAATAATAATGTTTTAAACATTTGATAACAAAGGCCGTTCATTATAAAATTTTAAGATCCCACTGTATGCCCCCCTTCTGGTGTTCCCATCTAAAACAGCAAAGTTGGCTGTTTTAAACCAAAATCGGTGCAAAATAAAAGTCAAAACAAAATGCAGAGAATTGCAGCTGAGCTAGATGGAAACCACTGGAGACTGACTAACAGTGCCTATATATACTTTACCCACTGAAAACGTTAAGTAGTCCTTTATGTGGTAGTGATGGGCATTCTGGATCTTTTCAGAGATCCAGTTCTTTTCACTAGGCTCTCCCCTTGACTTTCATTCATTCATTCATTATCTCCCGCTTTATCCTCTATTAGGGTCGCGGTGGGGTTCCCCATGCCCATCCAGGGGAGAACGTCTCGGGTGCTGGGCAGATAGACCCAGGACAGGGCGCCAATCCATCGCTGGGCACACACTCACACAGACACAAACTATATGGGGCAATTTGGAGAATTCAATTGACTTGATCCATGTTTTTGGACTGTGGGAGGAAACCGGAGAACCCGGAGGAAACCCACGCAGACACGGGGAGAACATGGAAACTCCAGCCAGATGGGGATTCAAACCGGAAATCCCTAGCACTGAGAGGCGAACGTGCTAACCACTAAGCCACCGTGCCGCCTTGATAACAACAGTCAAACAAAAAGAAAATTAACAAATGTGTACCCTTAGTTTACACATATTAATCACCAAACAGAAGACTTGCAAACTTTCTTAATTTGAACTTGGTTACAGGTTTCGTCATTACATCAGCGACCATCTCATCAGTAGCACAATACATTAAATTTACTTTACTCTTATTCACAGTAGACCTAATAAAGTAATACTTAATGTCTATGTGTTTACATCGCTTTCTGTTTACAGGGTTTCTGGCAAGAGCAATTGTTCCCTGATTGTCTTCATATATTACCGTTTGTGTGTATTTGTAACTATCCATATTTCCCAGTAATTGTTCTAGGTAAAGACACTCTTGAACAGTTGTAGTGCCATATACTCTGCTTCGCATGTGGAAAGTGCAACAGAAGGTTGCTTTTTCGTCTTCCATGAAACAAGTGCACTGTTTTTACTTAGGCTTACACAGTATCCTGTTGTACTGCGGCGATCACTAGTATCAGCCACCCAGTCTGCTTCACTGTAGGCTTGTATGCCAAGATTCTCAGTATTATTTCTCCTAAAGGTTAAATCTTTGTCTGCTGTACCTTTAAGGTATTGCAGGACATGCTTTACAGTGACCCATTGCTCCTCTGTAGGCTCAACTAGGTATTGTGACAACCTGCTCACCACAAAACTCAGATCAGGCCTAGTGCAGGTTCTTAGGTATATCAGACTGCCCACGGCCTCTCTGTACATCCTGCTGTCTGTCATTTTAATTGCATCATTACTGTATTCAAGCTTTTGCTCACAAGGAGTTTCTCTCACTCTACACTCTAACAAAATTCTACAGCGTTTCAACATGTCAATGTACTTCTCTTGTGACATCTTAATACACCCATCAGAAAAATTTAAATTAATACCAAGAAAATGTTTGAGTTTCCCCAAATACTTCATCTTGAATTGTTCTGCAAGCATCCCTTTTACCTTTTTCAGTTTCTCTTCATTGCTTGAAGCAATGATTAAGTCATCAACCCATACAATTATGATCACTGTCCCTTCTTCTGATTCTTGGGAATATACACAGTGGTCAGTTTGGTTTTGTGTGTATCCACTTTCAGTTAAACAATCATGTAAAACCCTATTCCAATTTCGTCCAGACTGTTTGAGCCCATAAAGCGATTTTTCCAGCTTATAGACTATATCCTCTTTTTCTTGGTAACCCTCTGGCGGATTAATGTAGATTTCGTAGTCGATGGGGGCATGTAAGAATGCAGTTTTCACGTCCATTTGGTGGACCAGTAAATTTTCCTGCACTGCCTTTTGTAGCACAACTCTTACGCTTGTCAAATCTGCAGTTGGTGAAAACGTTTCCCCACATTCTATTCCCATTTTTTGTCTGTAGCCCTTGGCGACAAATCGAGCTTTGTATTGGTCATTCCCATCCACACCATACTTGATTGTATAAACCCACCTACCCCCCACTGGTTTCTTGCCCATGGGTAGTGTTGTTGGGGTAAAGGTTTTATTCTCATTTAGAGACTGGATTTCCTCATCCATTGCTTTTCTCTATTCTTTTGAATAGTCTGAGTGCATTGCTTCCTCATAATTCTGTGGAATACCACGAACTCTAAACAAAGTCTACCATGACATGCATCCCGTCACTATCATTGTGTTTGGTTACGTAGTCACCTAGGTAATTTGGTGCCCACTTTTCTTTAATTGGATACCGCCTACTCTCAGGATAAACGTTTGTAACGCTCTCAACTTCATTTTGTTCAGTAGACTCATTTGTTGCTTTTGGACTATCACAACATGGACTTTTACCGGGCTCATTTGGCTCTGGAGCCTTTTCTGCACTCTTGTTGACCCCCTGTGTCCCACTTGTCCTGACTCTTAGTCCCACACTGTCATCATTTAGATCTGGTTCACATGTCTGAGTTTGTTTTTCCACAGCTGTTTGGAAATCACCACATGTGAACTCAGTTCCATTATCGGATCTGATGCACTTCACTTTCCCAAGGGGATACATCTGCAAGAAACTTCTCAGTTGCCTGCACTGTGTCACTCTTTTTCTTTAGGAAGTATACAAACACTGCATCGAAGTAATCATCAGTGAAAGATTGTACATATTTGTACCCTTCTAGTGACTCTGTGGCTTCTGGACCTGCAAGGTCTGTGTGTACCATCTCTAAGGGAGCCTTTGCTCTGGCATCAGGTTTCCTATTTCTGGTTTGTGTAAACTTCCCCTGAATGCACACCTCACATTCTTGTTCAGGCCTACACATTTTCCCTTTAATCTGCATACCATCAACTACATCATGTAACCTAAGCACATCTTCATAGTTACAGTGGCCTAATATCTCATGCCATGCTTGGATGTCGTGGGTTGCATTACACTTATCATCATTAGACTCACTTTCAGTGCGTAGGTAGTGAATGTCAAACCTGGTACCGTCTCTGGATATCAGGACGTCTTTGTCTTCTTTGAAGACGACTTTGGACCCATTTGTGGTTGCTGCCTTCACTGAGAAAATGTTCTGTGGGTACGTCGGTACATACAGAGCGTCTCTCAGTTTCACTTTGCACCACCGTCCGCTGCTGTTGATGAAGGTAACCACTGCGGTGCCTCTCCGCTGAGCGACGCCGCTGCATCTGGTGCCATCAGCCAACTCGACGCTGTGGGTCTCCGGCCTGAAGGTGCTGTCGGAACTGGTGAACAAGGTGATGTCGTTGATGACGTGGGATATAGCTCCAGTGTCCACCATCAGGCCCCTCTCTTGCACGGTGTGCGCAGGCTGCCGCTGGACACTGGCCCCTCCGTCTGCCATCTTAAACGCGAAGTCCATGACCTCAACATTTTCCGAAACTTTGCTCATGCCGTCTCTTTTGTCTCTGTCTTTGTTTTTTCGCCTGCATGTCGCGTCCCTGTGCGTGTCATTCTTTCAAAACACTACACCAGGTCTTCTGTCGACACGCTCTCGTTCGATGCCCTTTTCTGTCGCACTTGAAGCACACCATCTCGTTGCCGCTCAGTTCACCTGCGCTAGCCTTAGGAGGTCGCCGTCCGGTTCTCCCCTGGGTTTTCATCACGCTGTCTTTGGACTCGGTTGTTCTGATGTTCTCAGTCTCTTCGAAATTCTGCAGTTTTGTCTTAAAGTCTGCAAACGTGATGTTCTCGTCCGTGTGCGCCACATGAATTGTGAATGGCTTAAAGCTCTCTGGCAATCCCTTCAACACCATAGCCACTAGCAAACCGTCCCCCAGCATTGTTCCCGCGGTTCTCAGGGCAGTTATGGCAGTCTCTGCTCTAATGATATAGTATATCACATTTTCGTTAATTGTTAATTATTAATTATTCGAGGCTTTCCCGTCCCTGCATAATACTCTCTCAGAATCTTTAATGCTTTTCTGCCATCATTTTGCGCATCTTACCAGAGACAGACTCTTGTCATCTAGCAGTAAAATTAACTCTGCATATGCGTCGGCGTTTTTCTCAGGATCTGCTTCTATTTCAGCTTCTGATTGTGTTTTAAGACAGTGTCTTTCAGTCCTACCAAGTGGAAATGTCCCAACAATTTAGTTTCCCAAACTTCATACTTAGTCTCATCTCCGTCGAAAAACAGTCAGTGTATTCTGCTGCTACTTATCTTTCGTTGCTCCGCCATATTAGCCTACTTTAGTCGATTAACTTCTCTTTCAAACAACTCCTGGGCCCATAACCTGTTGAGTTTAACAGCAGAGTGTTGCTGCTAGCGATGTGTTAGGAAAGAGCTGACGACTTCTTTTTTATTTTTGCTCATTTATTTCACAGAACAATATAACATGTGCGTCTGCCAGTTGGGCTGTAGGTAGACCAAAAAAAAAATACATATGAAAAACTCTCCTGCGTAAAAGTGTCCGACTACGGGAAGTCCATTGTGCCAAAAAATACAACATGAGCATTTAGACATTAGTCATATGTTTTGTGTTCTTGCACCCTCTACTGTCGCTAAGAGAACACAACAGTATTTATAAGTCATGTAACCTGAGGACATATTTCTTCAAACATTTTAACACCGAGTTTAGGTCACGCTCAGCACTAGACAACCTTTCGATGTCACATTCCAAGAAACATTCCAAACATTCCAAGATAGATAACCTTTAATTGTATCTGTCTTCTGATCTGAAAAACAGCCTTAAGTTGGAGGTTTCAGATTAAGCCAGCATTTTAACAGCCTGTCATGTCTGGTTATTGTCAGAGCATGTACCATATAATAACGCCTTATTGTATGGTAATTTTATAATTATTTTATATAATTAGCCTAATTTTAATTACATTTAATTAGCAGAGTGGCACGGTGGCTTAGTGGTTAGCATGTTCTCCTCTCAGCGCTAGGGATTCCCAGTTCAATTCCCAATCTGGGTGGAGTTTCCATGTTCTCCCCATGTCTGTGTGGGTGTTTTATGGTTTCCTCCCACAGTCCATAAACATGAATTCAAGTTCAATTAAATTCTAGCAATAGATTGGCACCCTGTCCTTGGTGTATTTCCCTAGCACCCTAAACGTTTTCCCCTTGATGGGCACCCTAGATGGGCTGCAGAGTTTTTTTTAATCAGCTGTATCGTGCAAGGTGGAACACCAGCAAGCAGTGCATTACAATAACTGAGCTGGGATAGGATGAGGGCTAGGTCATTATGCTGGTTCTCTCATGTAGTTCTGGGCTGATTCCTGACCTCCTGCCCCTCCTATGGTTTAAATGATTAAGTATTATAAAAACCTTACAGTAGCCATGATCTTGATTGGGGGTTTCGACCACATGGATTTACGTTACTTAGGTTGACAAAAGCCAAAAATGCCACATTTACAGCAGATGTGTTTTCGGAACATGTGGACCACATAAGACTTTTTTCAGCAGGTTTACAAATGAATAAACTGCGGACTCCAGTGGAAATTATGGTTTTAATCTGCCTTTCAAATAGATAAATTTTCATTATTTTTCATTAATTTTCAAATGTATAAACCAGAGATACAACATTGTCCTGCTGAAATAACCATGAACGTCTTCGGGAATGTTACTGCCTTGATGTAAGAAGTCTTTGGCACCTTTTTAGTCTGCCGCTGAGACATAAGTACTTGACCTCCAAGTGTGGTCTGAAATGTGGGCGTAGTAAATTACATATCAAAGCCAATCCTACTTGATTACTTAATAAAATTTTCAACTGGCCCACTGTCAAGTGCACTGCTGTGGGAGCATTGAAAGCGCTGTAGCGCTGAATGGACACAAGAGGCATGAGTAAGTGAGTCGTTTTATTGAGTCAAACCATTTGAACAACAAGTCGACACAGGAGCACGGACAATGCATGACACGTAATACACAATGCCGGTCTGAGGACGAAACGGAAAGAATATAAACTGAAACCTGACCATGTGACAAACAAAAACCAATGAAAATAACCAATTAATTAACTAAATAAGGCATGCTTAAAGAATTGAAAACAACCAATTGAAACACAATTTGGCCATTATATCCAAAACACGTCTTGTCTACGTTTGTTGGACAGAGGGTGCTGTGAACTACATGTGAGCTGTAGGTGCTATCAATCCACCTGTCAATTGGCCTAGAAAAAAATAAGAGATGAGAGCCCAAAGAAATTTGCTATCTAGGGGCCCACATCCATCTATAGTCATCTGGCCCTCATGCCACATGGATAAGCAGATAAATGTAAGTGCCAGTGCTGTATACTTCATCCATGGCTCTGCCCAACCACTGCGGCTATGACAATTTCTATTGGACTGGCAGTCCTGTAGGATGCCCTCAATGGACGTATAGTTTTCCAATTGTTAAATACATGAACATAGATGTCCAAAACTTTTGATGGGAATCCGAAGCTTTCGGAAGCACTGAAACCTTCCATCCATCCAACAACCTCATGAACAAGTATACATTAGCGCCAACTAATGGACAGAGAAAGCAGTGTATTCATTTGTTAGCTTTTTTGTTAGTTTTTCATGTTCTGTCAACAAAGGAAACCTGTTTGGTTTGTTGTATTTGTTGTGTTTTATATATCTAGCTGGTTTATGTTCTTATTTGTACACTTTTCATGTAATAATGATCCCAAATTTACATTTAATGAGAGTCTTTCATTTTTCATAGCCATAATCCATCCATCCATTAAGGTTCCCCATGCCCATCCAGGGGAGAACATTTTGGGCGCTAGCCAGATACACCCAGGACAGGGCGCCAATCTATCGCTGGGCACACACTCACACAGACACACACACTATATGGGGAATCCATTGTCTGTTCCACTGGCAAGGCTTATATAGGCTTTCTGTGTGAATATCCATGTATATCATGTAGTTTTTTTTTGTTTTGTTTTTTCCAGCCTTTGAAAACACACGCTTACATGGCACTGAGGAGGCTGGTGTGCATAAAAATTCCTATGCAAGCTGATAGATGTGGGGAAGCTTCGAAACCTCGAAGCTCCCGTGTCAAGGTTTACATTAACATCCAACACTGTTGATGCTCCCTGGCCACTCAAAGAGGATGAGTCCCCCCAAGATTTCTTGGGAAGACGTGGTAGCTCAGTGGGTAGGGTGTTGAGATATCAATCCAAAGGTTGTGAGTTCAAATCCCAAGTTTACTGAAGCTACCAATGTGGGTCCTTGAGCAAGACCCTTGACCCATGTTGCTTCAGGCATGCTCTGACCCGAACCAACTTGGGATATTTGTAAATCACTTTGGATAATATACGTGCTGCCAAGTTCAAGTTATTTATTTATATAGTGCTTTTTACAACAGTACACTGTCACAAAGCAGCTTTACAGAATGAAAAGCCTTTAAACCCCCAAAGAGCAAGCCGAAGCGTCAGTGGCAAGAAAAAACTCCCTGTTATGTTGTTATTTAAGGAAGAAACCTTGGGAGGACCAAGTCTCAGTGGGGGGGCTCATCCTCCTTGAGCGGCCAGGCAGCAACAACAGTGTAGGACAGCCATGTACAAATATTTAACAAATGGAAAAACTCTAACAACTGGAGAACTATATGTGAGTCCATTAAGGGGGTCCTGCAGGACAACCAGTCCAATTAATATTCAGGTTCCATCCAGTATTCGTTGACAGAGCCATGGATGAAGGTCTGACTACACATCTAGGAAGTTAGAGCTAATAATAAAGCACGGCATTTAATTAATAAGTAATTGACACAGTGCAGCATGTGACTCCGGCATCACTGACTAAAGCAGCATAACCAAAAGAGGCAGATACTGCAGACTCTACACAGTTGAGATGGCACCCCGAAACAGCATCATTTCAGTGCCACACCCCCCCATTACGTGCGTGCAGCTGAGGTCAGTACTGTGAGGTTGGTTATGTGAGGTCAGAACTGTGGGCTCAGTTTTATGGGGTCAGCTTTGTGAGGTCAGAACTGTGGACTCAGTTTTGTGGGGTCAGTACTGTGGGATTAGTTTAATGAGGTCAATACTGTGAGGTGAAATCTGTGGGGTCAGTATTGTGAGATCAGTTTTGTAGGGTTGGTTTTGTGAGGTCAGTACTTTGAAGTGAGATCTGTGGGGTAAGTTTTTGTGAGGTCAGAACAGTGAGGGTATTACTATGAGAAGAGGACAGTACTGTGAGGTAAGATCTGTGGGGTCAGAACATTGAGGTAAGTTTGGTCAGTAATATGAGAAGAGGTCAGTAAGGTGTGAGGTGAGATCTGTGTGGTCAGTTTTGTGAGGTCATTTGTGTGAGATTCCAAATTGGCCCATATAGAGTGTGTTTGTGTGTAGGTCTGTGTCAGAGATAGATTGGCATCCTGTCCTGGGTGTATCTGCCCAGCGCCCAAAACATTCTCCCCTGGATGTGCATAAGGAACCCACTCCCCCGCAACGGTAGTAGAGTGGAAGATAATGGATGTATGGGTAAACAAATGGGAATTATCAGGATTTATTTCAAATAACTTTTACTGTACAACATGCATGTTCAGTATAGTGACAGTAAGAAGTTGTGTTCATGGTTCCTCTGTGACGAATAAATTATAGTCTTCCTTCAGCACGTAAAAGCATCCAGGGCACTGTAAACATTCTGATTGCCAAGTATTCCTTCATAGAACATGTTCCTCTATGTATCTGGGCATTTTTATTTTAGAATGTAAATTTTAATTTGGTTCCTTTTGATATGCATGTTCGCGATCAAAAGAAGAAAAAAAAACTTGTTATTATATCAATTCAATGCAAGAATGAGAGTCCATTCTTTACCAATATGGAAACAAATGTTGATCACAAAACTGTTCCAGTGGAAAGTAAAATAGCAAACCATATATTGTACCTCTAGTTTAAGATTAAGCACTCGTCAACATGCCTAAACCTAATTAGATGGTATACTCTAGATGAACATACCATAATTCCGGACCAAAGGACCAACAAAAGCTACAAGCTTTTCCTAGAAAAAATTGTGTTTAATCAGCTGAATCGCCATCTTCTAGCTAATAACGTTCATGAAGTTTTTCAGTCAGGTTTTAGGTCTCATCATAGCACTAAGACAGCCTTAATTAAAGTCGTTAATGACTTATTAATGTCCTCTGATAATAACCAAATCTCTTTTCTTGTATTATTAGATCTTAGTGCAGCCTTTGACACTATAGACCATAACATCTTAGTTGATAGATTAGAAAACACCGTGGGCATCACAGGATCTGCACTCCAGTGGTTTAAATCCTACCTGACAGATTAATATCAATTTACCTGTGTTAACAACCAATGTTCTGATCTCGCCAAAGTTAAATATGGTGTCCCACAAGGGTCAGTCCTGGGTCCACTCCTATTTGCATTGTATATGCTTCCACTGGGATCAATTATTCGTAAACATGGAATCAGTTTCCACTCATATGCAGATGATACACAGTTATATGTTTCAGCTAACCCTAATGATGGTCGTTCAGTCAGTAAGCTCGAGGACTGCATCCAAGATA
>JAFMOD010001837.1:120281-213186 GCA_019802435.1 Corydoras maculifer
CCGTGCCTTATTAGCTCTAACTGCCTTCCTTGTCTGTTTCTTTTGAGGTGTGACCGGCTTCCTGGAGATCTTCATCCATGGCTCTGCCGACAAACACTGATGGAACCTGAATATTAATTGGACTGGCAGTCCTGCAGGACGCCCCCTTAATGGACTCACATATAGTTTTCTAGTTTTTAGTTTTTCCATTTGTTAAATTTAGTTTTTAGTTTTTCCATTTCTTAAATGTCTCTCGCTGTCCTACATTGTTGTTGCTGCCTGGCCGCTCAAGGAGGATGAGTCCCCCACTGAGTCTTGGTCCTCCCAAGGTTTCTTCCTTGAACAACAACATAAAAGGGAGTTTTTTCTTGCCACTGTCGCTTCGGCTTGCTCTTTGGGGGTTTAAAGGCTTTTCATTCTGTAAAGCTGCTTTGTGACAATGTACTGTTGTAAAAAGCGCTATATAAATAAATAACTTGAACTTGAACTTACAAGCGATACATTTAGTCAATTTATTCAAGTCATGAAATATAATTTATTGCAGGAGTGACCGGATTGCTAGAACACACGATAATCCCTTAGCCTTTAACAGCATTATTAACACTTGTCAGAGAACCAGAGGAGCCACTGGATGTTCCTGGTGTATTGACATTCAGCAGGTTCATGGGGAGCCTCAAGGCAGAAGCATCACTTGCCTGGCTATGTACATTGAAACTACCTGTGGTTCCTGGATAAGAGATGGGGGACCCTACAGGGAACACTGCTTAAAGGTTTGGATTGGGCAGCAGGAAGAACCAAAGATGTACTACCTAGAAACGCAGATTGAGAAGGTCCAATAAACTCCCAGGTGTCCTGTGAAGGCAGTGCACCAACAGAAAGCAGTTGACCAGAGACTACAGATGCAGGAAGCCTTGAGGTCTGACCCAGGGAGGAAGGTCCAGTAGCAGAATTAGTTGCGGAGACTGCTGATTGTTGAAAAGCTGAACTCAAGCCATCAATCTGGAAAATGGAATTAGATGATGTTGCTGCAACTCGGCTCAGAGATGCATAAAGGTTATTGGTTGCTGGTACCCATGCAGATAGAGTCACTGAACTCCAGGATGGAATAAAACCAGAAGTCATGACACTAACCCCTGCAATTCCTGGCCAGCATTTTGAGAGGGTTTGAACCAAGTTTGGTCTCTGGGGTTGGGTATTCCAGCTAGAAGAAGCAGACACACCTGGATGGGAGTCCTGAGATCCCTGGGCCTAAGGTCCTGAACCCTGGACTACTTAAGGTACAGAACAGAAGGTTAGGGTCAGAGATACAGGATCATTCTCATGTTGACTGGATGGAACCCGTTGGCCCAATGACACAATCCAGCTAGAACCACTTCCAGACTGATCAAAGCCTTCTTGCTGGGAGACTAAAGCAGACCCAGTTGAAACTCCCTTAGAAGAAACAGAGTTGTAAAATAAAGCTCTTCATTCTTCACACCACCTTCAAAACCTCAACAAAACCACTCACAACTAGAATTAATCTACTGCTTCTGAACTAAAGATACATGTGTGAGCCTCTAGTTGGTCTCTTCTAAGGAGACTTAGCAGTTCCACCTTAACGAGGTCATCTTAATGGATCAGCTGAGGCTAAATATTCTCTTAGCATGCACATAGTCAACGTGCACATTCCTGAAGTGTGCACACTGTTTGCTCTACCTTTTCTGTGCTTCCACTTCAATGTAGGACATAAATTCTGGGGTCAATTTTGGGACATCCCATTTGTTTTCAGGTTTAAGAAGGAAGCTGCTACTACAAGTGCAGTGATCTTAATCTGTGCTGTGATTTCAGATTTGTCCATTTATAACCTGAGCTACTAAAGCAGTTTCCATCTCCAAATCAACTGAATCCATCCCAAAATCATCCATCCACTATCTTCTGCTTTATCCTCTACTAGGGTCATGGGGGGGGGGTGGGGGATTCGAATCCTGATCTGGGTGACGGTTCCATGTTCTCCCTGTGTCCGCATGGGTTTGCTCTGGGCTCTGCGGTTTCCTCCCACAAAAACATGGATATAGTGTAAATTGACCCCATATAGCCTGTGGAGTGAGTGTGCTACATGCTGCACTGTGTCAATCAAACTCTGGTTATTTCTTAAATAGTAGGCTTTATTAGCTCTAACTGCATTTCTTGTCCGTTTCTTTTGAGGTGTCGCTAATTTCCTGGAGGTCAGCTCTTTATCCAAGGATCTGCCAAAACACTACGACTACGGCAATTACTGGGTGGAATCTGGATTTCTATAGGACTGGCAGTCCTGCAGGACACTCTCAATGGACTTTTGAATATTGTTTTCCATTTGTTAAATACAGGTCACCTGATAAACACACAATCTGTACATGGCTGTCCTACGCTGTTAATGCTGCTCAGCTGCTCAAGGAGGACGATTTCCCCACCGAGCCTTGGTCCTCCCAAGGTTTTTTCCTTAAAATATCAACAAAGGGAGTTTTGTATTGCCAACATTGCTTCGGCTTGCTCTTTGGCACTTTAAAGGCTTATAACATTGTAAAGCTGCTTTGTGAAAATGTAATATTGTATTAAGCGCTCCATAAATAAATTACTTAAACTTTCTATGAATGCTAAAATGCATTGCTCTCAAGATTGCGTTGAGAATTTCACTTAAGATTTGAACATTATATTTTGACCTAATCCAGTCCGCACCACGCAAGAGGAATATTAATTGGACACATATGTCTAATACATATGAGGTACATATAGTGTAAATCAGGGATGCCCACATTTTTCTGGCCCGAGATCTACTTTTCCTTTGGACAGGTCATCGAGATCTACCAGGGTTAATCTTTATTTTTAGGCTTTTAGGCCGCTATCCTCTCGTATTAGTATTATACCGAAAATATCCTGCATTATAATATAAGATTAATGTCATAAAAAACATTCCTCTGCCTCTCCAAACGGGACTGTCACTAGTCTCGCAGGGAATCGTCACTGCGATAGCCTAAGGGGGAGTTATCGCGAAGTTAGCGCCAAAAGTGGGGATAAAACTCGGAAGTGACAACAGAGAGATGGATGACTGTGGTGAAAGCAAAGACATTTCTTCAAAAAATTCAAAACATTATGTAAATCTGCAAAAATGTGACAGCGAATTTACTTTTCTAAAGAGAAGCAGGATGGGGCACCGTCATGCGTTTTGTGATTTTAACGTTTCACACAGGGGTAGGAACAACTACATTCAGCATGAAAAATCCGCTAAGCACAAACGTTGGCTGGAGGTACAGAAACATGCCCTGGCAATGTTTTCATTTGTGACTAGAATTACCACAGAGACAGACCAGGTCATAAATATTGAGATTAAAATGTCAATGTTGTGTGCCAAAAACAACATTGCTTTTACCTTCTGTGAAGACTTCAACCAGTGTGTAGCTGAGATGTTTCCTGACTCTGCTCTTGCATGAAAATACTCTGCGGGGAAAACCAAGGCTATGCAAATTATCAAAGTTAAGTTGAGTCAACCCAGCGATGGATTGGCGCCCTGTCCTGGGTCTATCTGCCCAGCGCCCGAGATGTTCTCCTCTGGATGGGCATGGGGAACCCCACCGCGACCCTAATAGAGGATAAGCGGAAGATAATGAATGAATGAAAAGTTGAGTCAAATAATTTGACTGACGTTATTTTAAATATGTGCATGCATGTTGTCTAATTGTTAGTTAATTTACTCAACAGGTGCCACAGCAACAGAGCTGGATGAAGAGTTGGCCAAGACATGTAATGAAAATAAAGTGTTAATGTAAAACTTAAAAGCAAGCAATGTGTATATAAACTGATACGTCAAATAAATAAATGGGCTTTAAATCCCTTTTGTGTTTTCATTTAGGCTGTATTATAACAAAAATATCTACAGCATTTCAATGTCAACAAAGGTAGGCCTATCAGATTCTGATCACCTAATTGCTGTTTTGTAAGTTGTAGACAGGTTTTTATTTTAGATTTCTCGATACACCTGTCTTTAAATATAATTGATACTGAGGCTTGGTTGGGGTGGTGTGACTGCAGCGGGCGCTGGAAAATTTCTTATTTTTATATCCAAAACTTGACAGGTATGGTATCAATCCCCCTCTACCCTGTGTTGTGCCGCTATTTCCGGTGCAAATCCCAATCTGGGTGGAGCTTCCATGTTCTCCCAATGTCCCTGGCTTCCTCCAACAGTCCAAAAACCTAGATCAAGGTCAACTGAAGTCTCCAATATAGATAATTTTTGTGTACCCAATAATAGACTGGCACCCTGTCCTGGGAGTACCTGCCAAGCAACCAAAACATTCAAACACCCCCCCCCCCCATGATCCTAGTAAAGGATAATGGATGAATGAATGTTGCTAATGTACTCAATAATTAATCCAACATGTAAATAACGTGCAAATTATTAGGTTTGGATCACCAGCTCAGCACAGAGCTATTCAATGCAGTAGTGTGCTTCCATTCTTTACCACATGGAAACAGATGTTATCACAGGACCACCCCAGTGGAAAGGAACATGCATTCCATCTATTGTACCACTGATTTAAGATTAAACACCAATCAACATGCATAAACCCAAGTAGATCGTCTAGGGTGTACTTTGTTACAACCCAACTAATGCAACCCTAATTCTTTTTTTTTGGGGGGGGGGGGGGGGTTAATTTATTAAAGTCACACAATTTATCACATTGGGTGACCACATAGCTAGAACAGGATCACTTAGCCTTTAACATTTGGCAGAGATGCAGAGGAGCCACCGAATGTTCCTGGTGTATTGAAATTCAGAAGGTTCATGGGGAGCCTCACAGCAGAGGGCTGGGCAGAAGAATCTCTTGCCTGGCTAGGTACAACATTGAAACTACTTGTGTTTTCTGGAACCCTAGAGGGAACACTGCTTTGAGGGTTGGACGGAGCAGCAGGAGGAACCCCAGAACGGGAAGGCCCAGGAGACTGCCAGGTGTACGGTGAAGGCATTGCACCAAAAGAAAGCGGTCGACCGGAGACTACAGATGCAGGAATCCTTGATGTCCCACTCATGGAGGAAGATACAGTATCAGAGTTAATTGTGGAGATGGCTGATGGTTGGAAAGCTGAACCCAGGCCAGCACTCTGGAACATGGCATCAGATGTTGCTGCAACTTGGCTCAGAGATGCATAAGGGTTATTGGTTGCTGGTACCCATGCAGATGGAACCACTGAGGTCCAGGATGGATTAAAACCAGGTGGTGTTGCACTAACCCTTTTATGAGGTCCAGACAATGGAGCTCTCTGCAATACCTGGGCAGCATTTTGGGAGGGTTGGAATTGGGTTGAAACTGAGCTCAGTTTCTGGAATTGGGTATTCCAGCTAGAAGACCCTGATGACTGTAGCCCATAAGTACCCTGAGCAGTAGTAAACAAGTGTGCCACATTGCCAGGTGCAGATCCTGGCAACTGGGTCTGAACTGCAGTGGAAGACTGGCCTGGAGTTGTGACCTGTGAAGGAACCCATGATGCAGATTGATCATAGCTCCATGGCTGAGCTGGAGAGGCTGAAACACCTGCTACACCTTGAGGTGAGGCCTGAGAGCCTGAAACCTGGACTACAGGATGGAAGGTTTGAGATACAGGAACATTTTGAGCTTGACTGTATGAAACACCTTGTCCTGATGGAACAAACCAGCTAGAACCACTTGCAGACTGTCCATAGCCCTGTGGCCAAGCTGGAGAGGCAGATACACCTGCTACGCCTTGAGATGAGGTCCAAGATCCGTAGGTCTGAGGTCCTGAACCCTGGAAGGTTTGGGGCTGAAAAACAGGAACATTTTGACCTCGACTGGATGGAACACTTTGCCCTGATGAAACAAACCAGTTAGAACCACTTGCAGACTTGCCATAGCCCTGTTGAGCTGGAGAGGCAGATTCACCGGTTACACCCTGAGGTGAGATCCGAGAGCCCTGGGAATGAGGTAATGAACCCTGGAATACTTGGGGTACAGGATGAAAGGTTTGGGTCTGAGATACAGGAATATTTTGACCTATACTGGATGGAACACCTTGTCCTGATAAAACAAACCAGCTAGAACTACTTATTGCAGCTGGATCATAACTCTGTTGCTGAGCTGGACGGCCCAGGGGAACTCGTTGGCCCAATGACACAATCCAGCTAGAACCACTTGCAGACTGATCAAGGCTTTCTTGCTGGGAGGCTAAAGCAGACCCACTTGAAACTCCCTGAGAAGCTGAAGATGGGAAAGCCTGGTTCTGGAATCTAGAGGTCAAGGTGGATTGAGGAGAACCAGCAAACCCTTGATATCCTTAAGGCTGAGCAGTGTACTGACCCAAAACACCTGAACCACTTCCCTGCTGCAGAGACCCAGATTGACCTCTATTCTGAGATGGAGAGACAGGACTGTTCAGCTGTCCAGTCTGGGATTTAACCAACAGATTATTGGAGATTTGAGGTTTCAGAGATACAGATCCATAGGAACTAGGATTTAATCCATTTTGTGAATCTGGAGATTGGCCAGTGGAACCTGAAGTACTAGTTGCAGTTTCACCATTGTTGGTGGAAACACCAGGCTGAGGAAACTGATCCCCAAATAAACTTAAACTGTCCTCTTGCCAGTACTGAGCAGGCTTTTGATTCCAGACTACAAAAAGAAAAGTGAAGGTTACATACAGCTCAGCATATGAACCAGGTAGAACCTTGTGTTAAAACTCACCTGCAAGTCCACTTGAATCTCCCCATATCAGTCCAACCAAGAAAAGTAAGAAAAGTCTAAAAAGAGATATGATCTAGTGTTAATAATTGATTTTAATGATAATTAGGAGATAAACAATAATAAATGTAGAAGAACCTCTTCATTCTTCACACCACCTCCAGAACCTCCACAGTCACAAACAGAATTAATCCACTGCTTCTTAACTAAATATACATGTATGAATAGGTACATGTGGTTGGTCTCTTTTAAGGAGACTCAGCAGCCCCACATTAACGAGGTCATCTTATTGGATCAGCTGAGGCTAATTATTCTCTTAGCGTGTACCTTCCTGTAGGGGCACACTGTTTGGAAGGAAGCTGCTACTAAAACTGCAGTGATCTTAATCTGTGCTGGGATCTCAGACTGTCCATTTATAACCTGAGCTACTAAATCAGTTTCCGTCTCCAATCAACTTAATCCATCCCAAAATAGTCCATCCATCCATTATCTTCCGCTTTATTTTCTACTAAAGTCATGGGGGCATGCCCATCCATTGGAGAACGTTTCAGCCAAAATCTATCACTGGGCACACACTCAGTCACTCACACAAACACACACACACACACACACACACACACACACACACACACACACACTCCATATGGGGCAATTTTAAGAATTCAATTGTCCTTGATCCATGTTTTTGGACTGTGGGAGGGAACCAGAGAACCCAGAGGAAACCCACGTGGACATAGGGAGAACATAGAAACTCCACCCAGATTGGGATTCAAACTGGGAATCCCTAGCACTAAGAGGCGAACGTGCTATCCACTAAGCCACCGTGCCGCCCAAACCCCAAAATAATCATGTATCAATAACCTACACGATCCTGTAGGAGTCTATCCATCCATCCATTATCTTCCGCATTTTTCTCAATTATGGTCGCGGGGAGGTTCCCCATGCAGGTTCAGGGGAGAACATCTTGGATGCTGGTCAAATACACCCAGGACAGGGCACCAATCTATCGCTGGACACACACTTTCTCACACAGAGACACTCTATATGGGGCAATCTGGAGAATTAATTTGACTTTATCCATGTTTTTGGACTGTGGGAGGAAACCAGAGGACCTGTAGGAGTCATGCCATCTTATAAACAGAATTTGAAGGTAAATGTCACTAAAGAACAGGATAGGTGGATAACCACCGTGTAGGAGACACAGATGAGGACTGATTTTTGATGGGATGTGGATGCTTTTAATGGGATGGAGTTCTAATTCTATCAGGATTCTCTATCACTTTATTACTGGCTGCCCAAAATACTGTAGTCTGTGAGGGTGTGAGTGAGTGAGTGCCCAGCAATGGATTGGCACCATATACTATCCTGGGTGTGTCAGCGCGTTCGCCTCTCTGTGCTATGGATCCAGGTACGAATCCCAATCTGGATGAAGTTTCTATGTTCTTCCTGTGTCCGTGTGGGTTCCCTCCAGGTTCTCTGGTTTTCTCCCACAGTCCAAAAACATGGATTCAGGGTAAATTGGCTGCTCTAAATTGCCCCATATAGTGTGTGTGAGTGAGTGTGTGACCAGTGATGGATTTGCAAGTTCAAGTTCAAGTTATTTATTTATATAGCGCTTTTTACAACAGTACATTGTCACAAAGCAGCTTTACAGAATGAAAAGCCTTTAAACCCCCAAAGAGCAAGCCGAAGCGACAGTGGCAAGAAAAAACTCCCTTTTCTGTTGTTATTCAAGGAAGAAACCTTGGGAGGACCAAGACTCAGTGGGGGACTCATCCTCCTTGAGCGGCCAGGCAGCAATAACAATGTAGGACAGCCATTTGCACCCTGTCCTGGGTGTATCTGACCAGATGGAGAAACTTTGCGACCCTAGTAGAGGGTGGTGCAGTGGCTGAGTGGTCAGCACTTTCACCTCTCTTTGCTTTGGATCCTAAACAAATCATAGAGCAGAAGAACCTATTTCGTTAATTAGCCACTACAGTAAGGGGGAGAACAGAACTAGAAAGAGACAAAATAGCCAACGCAAGAAGTGGAACCAAATAAAAGTTCATGCCATCACATATGGATTTTTTCATATAGGGTTCTCTGTTTATACGCAGGGTTCTTAAGGATTCTATCACATTCTGTGGTTCATAAATACTGTATGTTAAGAAGCCGAAAACATAATAATTACATTTATTTAAAAAATTTTTTTTATTTTGTTATTGTCATGCAGCCTACCTCTGAGCATATGGACTAAATTACCCACGATGCACTCACACAGGAATTCTCCAATGCCACGCCCCTTCCATGCTCGGGTTCACTGGAATGGTGATTGCGTTCACCTGAACCCTTGCCTATATATACTTCCGGTTCCTGTTGTTACATTGTGAAGTATTGTTTTTCTCGTGAGACTTATTGAGCGCTACTACAGCCCTGATTGATTCCGGGTGCTGATTTCTCTGCCTGTTATTCCCGACTACTCTCCTGGATTAAGCCCTTTGGTTTTGACGCACTCTCGACCTGTTTCCGTCTGACTACTCTTCTGGTATTGCCCGTTTGGATTTGACGTCAATAAACTATTATTCTGCTCACATCGCTTATTCTTTGTGTTCAACTGCATTACACTTATATATCCACCCGTGTCCCCAGGCCCATCCAGTCGAGAACTTTTTGGGCACTGGGTGGATACACCCAGGACAGGGCGCCAATCTATTACTGGGGACCATAATGGGAATTGGAATTTTGGCCTGGAAACACGTGAATGTTGGGGACTGATTCCTTAGCAGTAAACAGCCACTCAGAACACCAATGAGCCTGGCAAAAGCGGTGGAATAATCCATCCATCCATCCATTATCATTTGCTTTATCCTATAGTAGGATCGCAGGGATGGTTCCCCCATGCTCATCCAGGAGAGAATGTTTTGGGCGCTGGGCGAATTGAATCACTCTGTATCTAATTATTTTGGCTTTATAGCTCATGTAATTCAATATATGCCCCCTAATAAATGCTTTTAATGCATCCCATCTAACTAAAAAAGAGGTTTGAGAAGTATTTAACTGAAAATATAAAGTTTTTTGCACATGAACGTACTTAATAAAATCTGGGTCTTGCAACCAGTTGGGGTTAATTCGCCATCAAAGTCTGTCTTTAAATTCCAGTGTGCTGTACTCCATGGAGACTGGAGCATGGTTTGATAGTACTATACTACTATAGTAACAATTTCACATTTGTTATTAAAGATTTCGAAATAAAGAAATAATCCAAATAGGAATAGCACTTGTATATCATTGAAAAACCGAGATATTGTTTCTTATTAGGGTTTAAAGTCCTCCAAATCTCACATAATCCTAATCTGTCCATGAAACTAGTAATAGTCTTTCTTAATTGGCTATGAGAGGCATTTTACCAAACAGTCGGTCCAATTTAGGTTTTAAAGTACAATTAATATCTCCACCTTCTTTAAGTGTGGTCAGTGTTAAGAACACATTTATTCATTCATTCATTATCTCCCGCTTTATCCTCTATTAGGGTTGCGGTGGGGTTCCCCATGCCCATCCAGGGGAGAACGTCTCAGGCGCTGGGCAGGTAGACCCAGGACAGGGCGCCAATCCATCGCTGGGCACACACTCACTCATAAAAACACACTCTATATGGGGCAATTTTGAGAATTCAATTGACTTGATCCATGTTTTTGGACTGTGGGAGGAAACCGGAGAACCTGGAGGAAACCCACACAGACACGGGGAGAACATGGAAACTCCACCCAGATGGGGATTCGAAACAGGAATCCCAAGCGCTGAGAGGCGAACGTGCTAACCACTAAGCCACCGTGCCGCCCGGTTTAAAACAAAACTAAAAGATTTTTTTTTAAAGAAAAAATTGGTTAATCCTTATTAGGGCCACAGATATTAATGAAATTGAAACATTTTCCCAGTGTGTTACCCTGTACTATGATAAAGCTTCCATGCTTATCCCTCTCAACAATGTAGACCTGGAAAGGAAAAGACTTATGAATTAAAATAGCCACTCCCCTGGCTTGGGATGAAAAAATAGCAGCAAAGACTTGACCTTGTCATCTTTTACGCAGTCTTATTATGTCAGTTGTTGTAAAGTGTTCTTCTTGAAGAAACACCATATTTGACTCCAAATACTTAAGCCTTGTCATTACTTGTTTAAGTTTAGACAAAGTGCCTAGGCCTCTAACATTCGACGATGTAATACTAATAAAGTTATTAAACATCATACATATTATATGTCTTGCATTAATAATACGATTTACATGCAGTGTTGTGAGATATATATATATATATATATATATATATATATATATATATATATATATATATATATATATATGTATATCCTGTATAAACACTAAAATAGGATGATTTAAAAGGGTTGCTGCATTACAAAAGAAAACTAACTTTAATTTCAAACTTTACAACCAATTCAATGGATGATATTTTAAAGTGGCAACAAAAAAACAGCATATACATATATACATTAATATACACATCTCATGTGCATGTTGATGGGTGCTTAATCCTAAACCCAAGGTAAAATAGATGGTGCGCTATGTTCCTTTCCATATCAAAATCCATATCATCTACACATTATTTAGATGTTGGATTAACATGCATATCAGAAGGAACCAAAGTCAAAATTTACGTTCTAAAAGAATGCACAGGATTAGATTGCTCCCAGTAAGCTCACGCCAAGTCTGTTGGCCTTAACACTGGGATGACCTACATTTTTAAACCCTGCGGCAAGCCCCCTCCGCCCACCCCGAATTTTTGCTACATTGTCATGTTATAAAATTCAGTTTTATTTTGTTTTCACTAAATCTTCCTTGTGTAAAATATTCTATGAAGAAATACCTAGCAATAATTTCCTCTAGTATGTTTTGCAGTAGCAGCATGTTTACGGAAACTGCACAACAAGGAGAAAACCCATGCAAACCCATGCAACCCATGCAGGGAGATCATGGAACCTTTATCCAGATCGGGATTCGAACCTGGATCCCCAGCACAGAGAGGTGAACGTGCTGACCACTTAGCCACCATGCCAGCCTCTACTAGGGTCACAAGGGTTCCCCATGTCCATTGATCCCTGAATTTATATCCTAGGCTAAAGTGCAAGCGCAGAAAAGGCAGAGCAGAATCCAAACAGTGTGCCCCTTCAGGACGATACACGCTGACCGTTTGTGCATGCAAAGTGAACAATTAGCCTCAGCTGATCCAATAAGATGACCTCGTTAAGGTGGCCCTGCTGAGTCTCCTTAAAAGAGACCAACTACATGTACAGACTCACGCATGTATCTTTAGTTCAGAAGCAGTGGATTGATTCTGTTTGTGACTGCTGAGGTTGTGTGACGAATAAAAAGGTTATTCTACAGATATTATTGCTTATCTCCTGATTGTTATGAAATTTAATCTTTAACACTAGATGACTTCTCTTTTCAGGCTTCTCTTACTTTTCTTGGCTGGACTGATATGGAGAGATTCAAGTGGACTTGCTGGTAAGTTTAAACACAAGGTTTTACCAGATTCATATGCTGAGCTGTTTGTAACCTTCTCTTTTCTGTTTGTAGTGTGGAATCAAAAGCCTGCTCAGTACTGGCAAGGGGGCAGTTTATTTGGGGATCAGTTGCCTCATCCTGGTGTTTCTATCAATAATGTTCCAACTGCAACTAGTTCTTCAGGTTCTACTCAGGTCCCAAGTGATTCCACTGGCCAATCTGCAGATTCACTCAGATTCACTCATAGGTTAAGCCCTAGTGCCTGTGGATCTTTATCTTTGAAGCCTCAAATTTCCAATAATCTGTTGACCAAATCCCAGACCAGACAGCTGAATAGTCCTGTCTCTCCATCTCAGAGTGGAGGTCAATCTGGATTTCTGCTGCAGGGAAGTGGTTCAGGTGTTTTGGGTCAGTATACTGCTCAGCCTTCAGGATATCAAGGCTTTGCTGGTTCTCCTCAAGCAGCCTCAACCTCTGGATTCCAGAACAAGGATTTCCCATTTTCAGCTTCTTCTCAGGGAGTTTCAAGTGGGTCTGCTTTAGCCTCCCAGCAAGAAAGCCTTGATCAGTCTGCAAGTGGTTCTAGCTGGATTGTGACATTGGGCCAACGGGTTCCATCCAGTCAACGTCAGAATAGTCCTGTATCTCAAGTTTTCCAGGGGTCAGGACCGCAGAACCAGGAAGCTTGGACATCACCTCAAGGTGTACAACAGGGCTATGGCCAGTCTGCAAGTGGTTCTAGCTGGTTACTTTCATCAGGACAAGGTGTTCCATCCAGTCAAGGTCAAAATGTTCCTGCATCTCAGATCCAAACTTTCCAGGGTTCTGGACCTGAGGCCCATGGAGCTTGGCCCTCATCTCAAGGTGTAGCAGGTGTATCTGCCTCTCCAGCTAAACAGGGCTATGGCCAGTCTGCAAGTGGCTCTAGCTGGTTAGTTTCATCAGGACAAAGTGTTTCATCCAGTCAAGGTCAAAATGTTCCTGTGTCTCAAACCCAAACCTTCCATCCTGCACCCAAAGTAATCCAGGTTTCAGGATCTCAGGCCTCACCTCAAGGTGTAGCAGGCGTCTCAGCCTCTCCAGCTTAGCCATGGAGCTATAGTCAATGTGCATCATTGGTTCCTTCACAGGTCCAAACTCAAGGTCAGTCTTCCACTGCAGTTCAGACCCAGTTGCCAGGACCTGCACCTGGCAATGTGGCACACTTGTTTACTACTGCTCAGGGTTCTTATGGGCTACAGTCATCAGGGTCTTCTAGCTGGAATAGCCAACCCCGGAGACCCAGCTCTGTTTCAACCCAATTCCAACCCTCTCAAAATGCTGCCCAGGTATTGCAGGGAACTCCATCGTCTGGACCTAAAAAATGGGTTAGTGTAATGCCTTCTGGGTTTAATCCATCCTGGAGCTCATTGGGTTTATCTGCATGGGTACCAGCAACCAATAACCCTTATGCATCTCTGAGCCAAGTTGCAGCAACATCATCTGATGCCATGAGTGCCAGCCTGGGTTCAGGTTTCCAACCATCAGCCGTCTCCACAACTAAATCTGCTACTGGATCTTCCACCCTAAGTAAGGCCTCATGGCTTCCTGCATCTATAGTTTCTGGTCGACAACCATCTGCTGGCGCACTGCCTTCACAGAACACCTGGCAGTCTACTGGACCTTCCCAATCTGTTTTTCAAGGTAGTGCATCTGTGGTCCTTCCTGTTGCCCAATCCAACGCTCTAAGCAGTGTTCCCTCTAGGGTCCCCATCTCTTATCCAGGAGCCACAAGTAGTGTCAATGTTGTACCTAGCCAGGCAAGTGATGCTTCTGCCCAGCCATCTGCTGTGAGGCTTCCCATGAACCTGCTGAACGTCAATACACAAGGAACATCCAGTGGCTCCTCTGTTTCTCTGCCAAGTTTTGATAATGCTGTTAAAGGCTAAGTGATTACCCTGTGTTCTAGCAATGCTGTTACCCACTATGATGAATTGTAAGACTTGAATAAATGAATTATAAGAATGTATGGCTTGAGATTGTTCATTTGGTCCAAAATTATATGGTTACAATTGTCTAGGGTGTACTTTGTCACAACCTTACTAACCCTTCTGTCTGTTTGGCTGTAGGAATGTTTAAGTGCTCAATTTTAAACCCAATGCAACTTTACATTGTTATAAGGCTTTAAACCCCAAAGAGCAAGCCAAAATGACAGTGCAAGACAAAACTCCATGTTATGTTGAAATTTTATGGAAGAAAATTTGAGAGGACCAAGGCCTTGGTGGCGGAATCATCCTTATCCAGTGGCCGGCAGCATCAACAGTGTAGAACAGCCATGTACAGATTGTGTGGTGATCAGGTGACCATATTTAACAATTGGAAAACTATACAAGTCCATTGAGGGTGTCCTGCAGGACTGCTATTCCAATAAAAATCCAGGTTCCATCCAGTAATCGTCATAGCTGCAGTGCTTCGTTAGAGTCATGAATAAATATCTGACAACACCTCCATGAAATTGCTTTTCTTTTTTGTTTCTTTTGAGGTGTTGTCAGAGTTAAAAAAGCCCAGCATTTAAGTAATAACAATCATGCAGCACACGCATTTCCTCACAGACTATATAGGGCAATTTTGAGCAGCCAATATACGCTGTTTTTGGACAGTGGGAGGAAACTGCAGAACACGGAGCAAAGCCATGTGTACACAGGGAGAACAAGGAACCTTCACCCAGATCGGGATTCGAACCTGGATCCCCAGCACAGAGAGAAGAATGTGCTGACCAATTAGCCACCATGCTGACCTCTACTAGGGTCGCAATGGTTTCCCATGTCCATCCAGTGGAGAACCCAGGAACTGGGTGGATACACCCAGGAGAGGGTGCCAATCCATTGCTGGGCACACTCTTTTACTCCCTCACAGACTATATGGGGCAATTAGAGCAGCCAATTCCATGATTTTGGACAGTGGGAGGAACCAATGAACCTGGAGGAAACCCACACGGACACAGGGAGAACATGGAACCTTCACCCAGATTGGGATTTGAACCTGGATCCCCAGCAAAGAGAGGCAAACGTGCTGACAAACCCATGATAGTATAGGGTGCCAATCCATCACAGAGCCCTCACTCACTTATTTCCTCATTCAATTTTGGGCAATTTTGGGCAATATCAAACTCAAAATGCATTTGCTTATATTAGTATTCATGTTCTATTTGGGAAATGCAGGTTATAGTGATTGTTTTCCTTTTCTGCTATATACTGTGTGTTAAGTTGTTTGGGTGTACTAAAATCAAGTATTCTCCAAGCTATTTGCTGGAATGTCCATCTATCCATTATCTTCTGCTTTATCCTCTACTAGGGTCGCGGTGGGGTTCCCCATGCCCATCTAGGGGAGAACGTTTCGGGCGTTGGGCAGATACACCCAGGACAGGGCGCTAATCTATCACTAGGCACACTTACACACTCTCTATATGGCGCACTACCTTCACATAACACCTGGCCGTCTACTGGAGCTTCCCAATCTGTATTTCAAGGTAGTGCATCTGTGGTTCTTCAAGTTTTGTTTATAAGACTGCATGACCCCTACATTCACCTTTAATAACAGCTGATAAACTTTCTATTAACATTTAGAGAGAGAACCAAGAATAGAAACTGCTACATTCTTGTATGCGATTAGGCTACAAAATACCCAGAAGCCTTTGCAATGAGAAAATTAAAAACGCGTCAAATTGTTAATGCCCTTATCCAACTCATTTCTAGGGTAGGAATTCTGAGGGAGATTTTGACTGACCAGGGCACAAATTTAACCTCAAAGCTCATGAAAGACATGTATAATTTATTAGCCATTGAAGGTATTCACACCACAGCATATCACCCCCAAACTGATGGTTTAACTAAGAGATTCAATAAAACGCTGAAGCAGACCCTAAAAAAGCTGGCCAATGACAACGGGGCAGACTGGGACACATGGCTGCCCTATGTTCTCTTTGCAAATCGGAAAGTACCTCATTCTTCCACTGGATTCTCTCCTTTTGAACTTCTTGATGGCCGCCAGGTGAGAGGCCCTCTGGATGTCTTAAAGGAGGTTTAAGAAGGTGAGAAAGACGATCGGAGAATGAACATTGTGACACATGTTGCAAAAATGAGAGAAAAAATGAGACAATGGAATGAGATGGTCCATGACAACATGGAAAAGGCTCAAGAGTGTCAAAAACATTGGTATGACAAAGTGTCAAGAAAAAGAGTGTTACAACTTGGACAGAAAGCACTTATTTTGCTTCCCACCAGCGACACAGGATTTTTGACTAAGTGGCAAGGTTCCTATGAAGTGCACAAGTGGATTGGAGACACTACCTATGAACTTTGCTTACCTGACAGAAAGAAGAAGTTCCAAACTTTCCACATTAAAATGCTAAGGCCATGTAACGAACAAGGTACCTCAAGCTTAGAACTGATGTGGATCAGAGCTATGGATGATAAGGAGGAAACAAAGGAAAAGTGCTTTCCAACAGGAGGTGCAAGCCAAGTTCTCCCAGATGTCTCTTATTTGAGTATACAGTGACAGAAGCAATTGCTGCGAGTTAATCCACCTGAAGCCATCTGGGTTTCAACCATCAGCCATCTCCACAACTAACTCTGCTACTGGAACTTCCTCCCTGAGTCAGGCATCATGGCTTCCTGCATCTGTAGTCTCCAGTCAAGTTTTCCGTTGGCGCACTACCTTCACATAACACCTGGCAGTCTACTGGACCTTCTCAATCTGTATTTCAAAGTAGTGCATCTGTGGTTCTTCAAGTTTTGTTTATAAGACTGCATGACCCCTACATTAACCTTTAATGACAGCTGATACACATTTCTATTAACATTTAGAGAGTTTTTTCTCCATCAGCTGTCATTAAAACTGCAGATTCACATATTGTCGGTTGTTTTTAATATATGATTGTTTTGGGATGCATTCAGTTGATTGGAAATGGAAACTGATTTAGTAGTTTAGGTTATAAATGTACAGTTTGAGCTCACGACCCAGTCTGAGATACCTACACAGAGTAAAATCCCAGCACAGATTAATATCACTGCAGTTTCACATCACCACACAGTTTAAACTCACTGCACAGTGCACTGAGCTATAAAGAAATATTATATTATTTAGCTGATGATTACTGTAAACCGCGACCCTAATGGAGGATAAGCGGGAGATAATGAATGAATGAATTATTATAAAACTATTTTTTGTTGTAAATTTTATTTATGGCAAATAAATTAATTTGACCAAGACAGTCAGTTCAAGGCAGCTTTATTTTTCCTTCTGAAAACACATGGGATGTCCCAAAATTGACCCCTGAATTTCTATCCTACACTAAATTTGAAGAACAGAAAAGGCAGAGCAGGAACCAAACAGTGCTCCCCTACAGGAAGGTACATGCATGTATGTGCATGCTAAGAGAATAATTAGTCTCAGCTGATCCAATAAGATGACCTCGTTAAGGTGGAACCGCTAAATCTCCTTAAAAGAGACCAACTAGTGACTCACACATGTATCTTCAGTTCAGAAGCAGTGGGTTGAATCAGGTTGTGAGTGGTTCTGCTGAGGTTCTGGAGGTGGTGTAAAGAATGAAGAGGTTCTTTTATAACTATTATTGTTAATCTCCTGATTATCATTAAATTGAGTCAATAACTCTAGACCATTTCTCTTTTCAGGCTTCTCTTACTTTTCTTGGCTGGACTGCTATGGAGAGATTCAAGTGGACTTGCTGGTAAGTTTAAACACAAGGTTTTACCAGATTCATATGCTGAGCTGTTTGTAACCTTCTCTTTTCTGTTTGTAGTGTGGAATCAAAAGCCTACTCAGTACTGGCAAGGGGGCAGTTTATTTGGGGATCAGTTTCCTCGTCCTGGTGTTTCTACCAATAATGTTCAAACTGCAACTAGTTCTTCAGGTTCTACTCAGGCCCTAAGTGGTTCCGCTGGCCAATCTGCAGATTCACCCAGTAGGTTAAGCCCTAGTGTCTGTGGATCTGTATCTCTGAAGCCTCAAATCTCCAATAATCTGTTGGCTCAATCCCAGACTGGACAGCTAAACAGTCCTGTCACTCCCTCTCAGAGTGGAGGTCAATCTGGATCTCTTCTGCAGGGAAGTGGTTCAGGTGTTTTTGGTCGGTACACTGCTCAGCCTTCAGGATATCAGGGATTTTCAGGTTCTCCTCAAGCCACCTCAACCTCTGGATTCCAGAACCAGGCTTTCCCATTTTCAGCTTCTTCTCAGGGAGTTTCAAGTGGGTCTGCTTTAGCCTCCCAGCAAAAAAGCCTTGATCAGTCTGCAAGTGGTTCTAGCTGGATTGTGTCATTGGGTCAATTGGTTCCATCCAGTCAACGTCAGAATAGTCCTGTATCTCAAGTTTTCCAGGGTTCAGGACCGCAGAACCAGGGAGCTTGGACATCACCTCAAGGTGTACAACAGGGCTATGGCCAGTCTGCAAGTGGTTCTAGCTGGTTACTTTCATCAGGACAAGGTGTTCCATCCAGTCAAGGTCAAAATGTTCCTGCATCTCAGATCCAAACCTTCCAGGGTTCCGGACCTGAGGCCCATGGAGCTTGGCCCTCATCTCAAGGTGTAGCAGGTGTATCTGCCTCTCCAGCTAAACAGGGCTATGGCCAGTCTGCAAGTGGCTTTAGCTGGTTAGTTTCATCAGGACAAGGTGTTTCATCCAGTCAAGGTTAAAATGTTCCTGTATTTCAGACCCAAACCTTCCATCCTGCACCCAAAGTAGTCCAGGTTTCAGGATCTCGGGCCTCACCTCAAGGTGTAGCAGGTGTCTCAGCCTCTCCAGCTCAGCCATGGAGCTATAGTCAATGTGCATCATTGGTTCCTTCACAGGTCCAAACTCAAGGTCAGTCTTCCGCTGCAGTTCAGACCCAGTTGCCAGGACCTGCAGCTGGCAATGTGGCACACTTGTTTACTACTACTCAGGGTACTTATGGGCTACAGTCATCAGGGTCTTCTAGCTGGAATACCCAACCCCAGAAACCGAGCTCTGTTTCAACCCAATTCCAACCCTCTCAAAATGCCGCCCAGGTATTGCAGGGAGCTCCATCGTCTGGACCTAAAAAATGGGTTAGTGTAATGCCTTCTGGTTTTAATCCAACCTGGAACTCACAATCTCCATCTGCCTGGGTACCAGCAACCAATAACCCTTATGCATCTCTGAGCCAAGTTGCAGCAACATCATCTGATGCCATGGTCCAGAGTGCTGGCCTGGGATCAGTTTTCCAACCACCAGCCGTCTTCACAACAACCTCTGCTACTGGACCTTCCTCCCTGAGACAGACCTCAAGGGTTCCTGCATTTGATGTCTCTGGTCGACAGCTTTCTGTTGGTGCACTGCCTTCACAGAACCCCTGGCAGTTTACTGGTCCTTCCAAATCTGTGCTTCAGGGTAGTGAATCAGTGGGCCTTCCTGTTGCCCAATCCAACACTCTAAGCAGTGTTCCCTCTAGGGTTCCCATCTCTTTTCCAGGAGCCACAAGTAGTTTCAGTGTTGTAACTAGCCAGGCAAGTGATGCTTCTGCCCAGCCCTCTGCCGTGAAGCTCCCCATGAACCTGCTGAACGTCAATACACAAGGAACATCCAGTGGCTCCTCTGTTCCTCTGCCAAGTTTTAATAATGCTGTTAAAGGTTAAGTGATTATCCTGTTTGTTCTAGCAATGCTGTTACCCACTCTAATATGATGAATAAATTAACTTTAAGAATGTATGGCTTGAGTTTGTTACTCATTTGGTCCAGAAATATGGTTTCAATAAATTAGGGCAGGGATGCCCACACTTTTCTGGCCCGAGATCTAATTTTCCATTGGACAGGTCATTGAAATCTAACAGGGTTAATCTTCATTTTAGGCTTTATATTGAAACCTATTTACACATGTTAGTGTTGTTGTATCAGCATAGAAAAGATGGGTTCAGATTGTCATTTTCACAGAAATTGCTCTTTTGTTAAACACATTCCAGCAAATAGCATGGAGAAAACTTCATTTTAGTACACACAAACACACAGAATAATGTAAAATAATCACTGTAATCTGCATTTCCCCAAATAGAACATGAACATAATAAAAAGAAAATTTGATTTTGAGTTTGATGTTGTAAAAATATATCTATCCTCCCACTCTAAATGAAAGTGGTAAATTTTAGTTCTTTTGGAGCAAAGTTCTTCACTCAGCTTGTCAGTCAAATAAAATGCAATAACAAACAGAAACTAATGCAGATGAGTCGCAAGGCAGTGCTTCGGATTTAGGCACAGAGGCGTGGCCATGTGCCGTTTTGGAAACAGCGAGGGGGATAGATTGCTTGCAGAGAATGATTCAGAATGAATCACATTGTGTGTTAAAATGTCTGTGTGTAAGTGCTTCAGATACTGTGCTGTGAAAAAGCGCTGATAAGTGATAAGCACTTTTTTTCAAACCTCCATCGTGATCTAACCAACACCCCTGATCTAGGTTATACTTACTACTATCTACTTGGGTTTAGGCATGTTTATAGGCACTTAATCTAAAACCCAAGGTACAGTAGATTGTACGCTGTGTTGTGAATGTCAGTTTCTACGTGAAGACCGGAAGCTCACAGCTGTGCTGAGTCGATGATTAAATCCATATCATTTACACATTATTGGATTAATTAACTAATAACTTGACAATGATGTTACAATTTAGTTTTCTAAATTTATGCTCACACCAAGTCTGTTGGCCTTAACAGTGGGATGACTGACATTTTTGAATCCTGAAGACAAGACCCCCCCCCCCCCTGATTTTTGTTAAGTTGTCATGTTATTGACAAATTTAGTTTTGTGTTTTTACAGAATCTTTCTTGTGCAATGTGTTCTATGAAGAAATATTAAAGCAATCATTTTCTCCAGTATGTTTTGCGAAAGCAGTATTTCAGCGCACCCAACGCTTGCACGTGCTGAAGAAAGCCACGAACGCTATTTATGAGCATGTATGCTGTACAAGTTTTTTAAATAAATCCTGCTTATAATTCTCATTTTTAAACCTATCCATCCAATCTTCCTCTATATCCTCTACTAGGGTCGCGGGGGGTTCCCCATGCCAACGTTTTTGGCGCTGACTAGATACACCCAGGACAGGGCACCAATCTATCACTCGGCACACACTCACAAAAACACTCTGTATTGGGCAATCTGGAGAATTCAATAGACCTTGATCTATGTTTTTGGAATGTGGGAATCCCTAGCGCTGAGAGGTGAATGTGCCCCCATTTGTTTATCCATTCATTCATTATCTCCTGCTTCATCCTCTATTAGGGTCGCGGTGGGGTTCCCCATGCCCATCCAGGGGAGAACGTCTCGGGCGCTGGGCAGATAAACCCAGGACATGGCGCCAATCCATCGCTGGGCACACACTCACTCACACAGACACACTCTATATGGGGCAATTTGGAGAATTCAATTGACTTCATCCATGTTTTTGGACTGTGGGAGGAAACCGGAGAACCTGGAGTAAACCCACGCAGACACGGGGAGAACATGGAAACTCCACCCAGATGGAGATTCGAACCGGGAATCCCTAGCGCTGAGAGGCGAACGTGCTAACCACTAAGCCACCGTGCCGCCCTATTTGTTTATCGCTTTTTTTAATTTAACTTTTGGTTTAGAAATAATTTTATAAACAGCATAACCCAATGCCAGTGTGCACATCATGAAAAATAATGCTAGCGTGCTTTTTTAGTACGTAATTCATTAGAAAACCTGCTTTGTGGTCTGTAGCCTAAAACTTGTCAGGGTATTTAAATTCAGGGGTTGGACTTTCTGTGACACAGGGGAGCGGGGGATTTACGGCACGCTCACACGGCATATAAATACGCCGCTTCAGCCAAAGTAGGGTCTCCTGGCTCCCGTGCGATGACATGCTTGGTCAAACGATTTTGTTTTACTGATGTTAAAGCTCTGATACTGGTTCCCAAGTATTAAAAAAAGAATTACCAAGATTAAGCTATAACAGTTTTATCAGGGAACAAGATTTGTTCAGCATCAACAGTGTAGGACAGCCATTTACAAATTGTTTGGTGATCAGGTAACCGTATTTAACAATTGGAAAACTATATAAGTCCATTGAGGGTGTCCTGCAGGACTGCTATTCCAATAAAAATCCAGGTTCCATCCAGTAATCGTCGTAGCCGCAGTGCTTCAGTACAGCCATGGATGAAGAGCTGAAAATACCTCCAGGAAATTGACAACACCTCAAAAGACAAACAAGAAAAGCAATTAGTTAATAAAGACCCGCATTTAAGTAATAACCAGAGTTTGATTGACACAGTGCATCATGCAGCATATTCACTTCCTCACAGACTATATAGGGCAAGTTTGAGCAGCCAATTTATGCTGTTTTTTGACGGTGTGAGGAAACTGCAGAACACGGAGCAAACCCATGCGTACACAGGGAGAACATGAAACCTTCACCCAGATCGGGATTCGAACCTGGATGCCCAGCACAGAGAGGCAAACATGGTGACCACTTAGCCACTGTGCCACTATGCCGGTCACAAGGGTTCCCCATGTCCATTCAGGGGAGAATGTTTCGGGAACCTGGTAGATACACCCAGGACAGGGTGCTAATTCATTACTGGGCACGCTCACTCACTCCCTCAGACTATATGGGGCAATTTAAAACAGACAATGTACCCTAAATCCATGTTTTAAGATGGTAGGAGGAAACCACAGAACCCGGATCAAACCCACACGGACACGGGGAAGACATGAAAACTACACCCAGATCAGGATTCAAACCTGGATCCCCAGCACACAGAGGCAAAGTGCTGACACACCCAGGATAGTATAGGGAGCCAATCCATTGCTGAGCACTCACTCACTCACATCCTCACAGATTATATGGGGAAATTTTGGGCAGCCAGTGATGAAGTGATGGAGAACCCTGATGGAAGCAGAACCCAGCATCCACCTCCCATTAAAATTCACTCCTCACTGTGTCATTTACACTGTGTTTATTCACCTATCCCTGTCTTTATTAACATTTACCTTCAAGTTCTATTTATGAGATTGAATGACCTCTACATTCACCTTTAATGACAGCTGATACACATTTCTATTAACATTTAAAGAGGTTTTTTCTCCTTCAACTGTCCTTAAAACTGCAACATCAGACTCACGTGTTGTAATTTATTATTAATACATGATTATTTTGGGGTGGGTGGCACGGTGGCTTAGCGGTTAACACATTCGCCTTTTAGCGGTAGGGATTCCCGGTTCAAATCCCAATCTGGGTGGAGTTTCCATGCTTGCCATGTGCCCGTGTGAGTCTCCTACAGGTACTCCGGTTTCTTCCCACAGTCCAAAAACATGAATCAATTTAAATTAAATGCTTCAAATTGGCCCATATAGAGTGTGTCTGTGTGTGTGTCTGTGTGAGTGAGTGTGTGCCCAGCGATAGATTGGCACCCTGTCTTGGTATATCTGCCAATCGCCCAAACCGTTCTCCCCTAGATGGGCATGGTGAACCCCTAGGGACCCTAGTAGAGAATTAAGCAGAAGATAATGGATGAATAATGCTACAGACTCTCTAAATTGACTCTCTAAATTGCCCCATATAGCATATGTTTGTGTTGTGTGTGTGTGCATGCACCCAGTAATATATTGGAATCCTGTACTGGGTGTATCTGTCCTGCAGTCCAAAAATACAAGGATTCAATGACACATTGACTGCTCTAAATTGCCCCATATAAAATATGTCCGTGTGTCACTCTAGCATAATGGAGAAAAGAGAAATTGTGCACATGTTATTTCTTCTGTGCACATTACGAGTGTATGGGGGTTCCCCATGCCCATCCATGGGAGAACGTTTCAGGTGATGGACAGATACACCCTGGACAGATCGCCAATTTAGCACTGGGCGCACACACACATATAGGGGAAATTGGGAAAATCACTATGACGTGTGCATAACAAACACACGTGATTGTACATATAACCAAAAAGACCTTAAAACGGTATTACAACGTATTACAAGGTGTATTACATCAGACACATATTTGTACCATTTTAACATTAGAAGATCATTTAAGACGCCAAATGCAGGACCATTAAAGCCTTTTTTTAATCGTTAACTTAATTAAAAGTTAGTCAGGACAGACAACACGACGTGTGTGAAATACACGCCACACAATATGCTTTTTTGAACCACAAGAAATATTAAACACGCTTCAGAACAGCGATAAAGATACTGTTTACGGATATTTGTGTAAAATAAAGCGTAGGAGGGACATTTTATTTACCCGTGGACCTGCATTCATTTCTCAACGGTCGCGTCACGTGATTCCCGCCTGTCTCCCATTAATCTGATAATGTATTGCCACCTACTGGTTAAGAAATATACTGAACGTACTATGTTTGCTAGGAAATGTTTTAGTACACGAGTTAAGTTGTACGGTTTTACGGCAATTTTACAGACTATATAGGAGTAACGCAGTCAGACTGGTGACGTCATGAAGACTTGTTTCCATGGGAACCAGGTGTGGAGCAACAAAACAATTCAAATCTGCACCCACAAACAAACACACAGCGTTGCATTTAAGCGTATTTTGGATTCAGGTGAGGTTTCCTTTACATATTTAAAAATGTATTATCGATTATATACAATCAATTATGTATTTAAGCTGAGCTAAATGTTAGTTAATTGGTTAGTTATTAATAGAAACGTAATTGGACAGAAACGTAATCCCAGGTCCACTGAAGTTACCAATGTGGGTCCTTGAGCAAGGCCCTTAACCCTCATTTCTCCTGTGATGTTGTGATTAAACCTGTACTCACCTTGTAAGTCACTTTGAATGAAAGCATCTGCTAAATGACCAAATGGACAGGCAGCGTAATTTCTGGGTGTCTGGGTTTCAATTAAGAGTATCATGTAGTACTTCTGCCGATGTGACACAGGGGGCAGTGTTTGTCCAGTGGTTCTATCTCTTTTACACAAACACACACTATATGGGGCAATTTAAAACATTCAATTTACGCCAGGAAAATGTGGAAACTTTCCATGTTCTCTGTGGGTTCCCTCCTAGTTCTCCGGTTTCCTCCCATAGTCCGAAAACATTGATTCAAGGTGAATGGATGGCTCTAAATTACCCCATATATTGTCCCAAAACATTCTTCCCTGGATGATCGTAGGGATCCCCCCACTCCTCCCCGCCACCCTAACAGACGTTAAAAGCAGAAGATAATGGATGGATAGACAATTGTACAGCGTAGGAGTCTAGGGAGGTTAAGTTTAGGAGTAAGGTTAAGGTATGTATATATATATATATATATATATATATATATATATATATATATATATATATATATATATATATATATATAAGGAAAACTGACTGCTCTAAATTGCCCATTGAGTATGTTTGTGTTTTGTGTGTGTGTTTGTGCCCAGCGATAGATTGGTGCCCTATACTGGGTGTATCTTCCCCACAGTGCAAAAACATGGATTCACAGTAAATTGACTGCTCTAAATTGCCCCATATAGAGTATGTGTGTGTGTGTGTGTGAAAGAGAGAGGGAGTGTGCCCAGAGATAGATTGGCACCCTGTACTGGGTGTACTGGGCCCATATTCACAAACATACTTGAAACACAAACATAGTAAATTGACTGCTCTAGATTCATTCATTCATTATCTTCCGCTTATCCTCTATTAGGGTCGCGGTGGGGTTCCCCATGCCCATCCAGGGGAGAATGTCTCGGGCGCTGGGCAGATAGACCCAGGACAGGGCGCCAATCCATCGCTGGGCACACACTCACTCACACATACACACTCTAAATTGGGCAATTTTTTTGAGAATTCAATTAACTTGATCCATGTTTTTGGACTGTGGGAGGAAACCGGAGAACCCGGAGGAAACCCACGCAGACACGGGGAGAACATGGAAACTCCACCCAGATGGGGATTCGAACCGGGAATCCCTAGCGCTGAGAGCCCCCCCCCCCCCCCCCCCCCCCCCCCCCCCCCCCCCCCCCCCCCCCCCCCCCCCCCCCCCCCCCCCCCCCCCCCCCCCCCCCCCCCCCCCCCCCCCCCCCTGCTCTAGATTGCCCCATATAAAGTATGTTTGTGTTGTGTGTGTGCCCAACAATATATTGGTGTCCTGTACTGGGTGCATCTTCCCCACAGTCGAAAAACATGGATTTTGGCTGCTTTGACTGCTCTAAATTTCCCCATATAAAGTATGTTTGAATGTTTGTTTGTGTGTCACTCTCACGTAATGGAGAAAAGCGAAATCGTACACATGTTATTTCTTATGTGACACATTAAAAGTGTGTATGTACCCCCATGCCCACCCAGGGGAGAACATTTTGGGCGATGGGCAGATACAACCAGGACAGTGCGCCAATTTATCACTGGGCACACAGATGCACACACAGGTTTTATAGACTATATTTTATATATATATATATATATATATATATATATATATATATATATATATATATATATATATATATATATATTGAGGTGTGAGAGGAAACCGGAGAACCCGGAGGAAACATTGAGGGCATTGAGAGGCGAACATGCTAAACCACACCACAGTGTCGCCTTCATTGCATATAGCTGCACACGTCACTATGACGTACCATAACACCCGTGATTGTACATATAACCGAATAGACTTTAAAACGGTGTCCGTAGTTTTAACTTAGCATATTACAAGATGGCTTCAGACACATATTTGTACCATTTTAACATTAGGACAACATTTAAAATGCCAAATGAGGGAAGTATAAAACATTTTTTATCGTTAATTTAACGAAAACAATTTAGTCAGGACAGACAACACGCCGTGTGTGAAAAACACGCCACACAATATGCTTTTTTGAACCACAAGAAACATTAAACACGCTTTAGAACAGCGATAAAAATACTGTTTACAAATATTTGTGTAAAATAAAGCGTTAAAAGGACATTTTATTTACCAGTGGATCGGCATTCGTTTCTTAACGGTCACGTCACGTGATTCCCGCCTGTCTCCCGTTAATCTGATAATGTATTGCCACCTACAGGTTAAAAAATGTACTGAACGTACAATGTTTGCTATGAAGTTTTAGACGAGTTACGTTGTATGGTTTTATGGCAATTTTGACATATATAACGCGGACTTTACAGACGCCAGTATATAGGAATAACGCAGCCAGACTGGTGACGTCATGGAGACTAGTTTCCATGGGAACCAGGTGTGTGGCAAAAAAAAATACAAACCTGCACGCACAGACACACACACACAGCGTTGCTTTTAAGCGTATTTTGGATTCCGGTGAGGTTTCCTTTACATTTTTAAAAATGTATTATCGATTATATACAATTAGTAATTATGTATTGAAGCTGAGGTGAACGTTAGTTAATTTGTTAGTTATTAACAGAAAAGTAATTGATCAGGCAGTTTAATTTCTGGGTGTCTTTAATTAAGAGTAGTATTCAACTTCTTCCGATGTGACACAAGGGAGCATTGGTTATCCAGTGATTCCATCTCTCTCACACAAACACACACTATATGTGGCACATTAGAGCATTCAATTTACCTTGAATCATTAAGAACTGTGGGACTCCTCCCAGCGCTGGTGATCCAGGGTCGAATCCCAATCGGAGTGGTTTCCATGTTCTCCCTGTGGGTCTTCTGCAGGTTTCCGGTTTCCTCCCACAGTCCGAAAACATGAATTCAAGGTAAATAGACTGCTCTAAATTGCCCCATATAAAGTAAGTTTGTGTTGTGTGTGTACCCAGCAATATATTGGTGGCCTGTACTGGGTGTATCTGCCTCACAGTCCAAAAACATGGATTCAAGTGAAATTGACTGCTCTAAATTGCCCCAAAAAAGTATGTTTGTCTGTATGTCACTCTCGCATAATGGAGAAAAAGGAAATCGTGCACACATGTTATTTATTATGTGACACATTAAAAGTGTGTATGGGGGTGTACCCTGATGCCCATCCAGGGGAGAACGTTTCGGGCAATGGGAAGATACAACCTGGACAAGGTGCCAATTAATCACTGGGCACACACTCTCTCACACACACAGACTACATAGGGGCATATATAGAACAGCCTGATTACCTTGAATCCATGTTTTTGGACTGTGAGAGGAAGCCGGAGAACCCAGAGGAAACCCATTCGAACATGGAATTCCGAACCTGTAGAGGGAGATTGTTTTAGGCACCAGACGTATACACCCAAAGACAGGGTGCACTCACTCACACACACACACACACATTCTATATAGGGGCAATTTAGAACAGTCCATTTACCCTAAATCCATGTTTTTAAGGTCTGAGAGGACACCCATGAGGACACGAGGAGAACATGGAAACCACCCAGATTGGGATTCAAACCTGGAATCCCCAGTGTTGAGAGGCGAATGTGCTTGGTTCTTGAATCCAATGCATATTTATTCCTGATGTGAATATAACCAAAGACAGGGTGCTAATTTATCACTGGGCAAATACACACACACAGACTATATAGGGGCAATTTAGAGCATTCCATTTACCCTGAATCCATGTTTTTGAGGTGTGATAGGAAACACGGAAACCAGCTAGATTGGGATTCAAACCCGGAATCCCCAGTGTTGAGAGGTGAATGTGCTTGGTCCTTGAACCTCGAATGTGATTATAGACACATCAAAAGTTTTCATGAAACAGCGATTAAGAGGTGGGCGCAGGGGGGGGGGGGGTGTATCCAGGGGAGAACATTTTAGGCGTCAGGTATATACATCCAAAACAATTTATCACTGGGCAAACACAGACTCACTCTCACACACAGACTATATAGGAGCAATTTCGAGCAGTCCACTTACTCTAAAACCACGAGAAGAACGTGGAATCTGCACCCAGATTGAGACTCCTCTCAAGGTAAATGGATGGCTGTAAATTGCCCCATATAGTGTGTGAGTGAGTGTGTGCCCAGCAATAGATTGGCGCCTTGTCCTGGGTGTATCTTCCAGCGCCTGAAACGTTCTGCCTTGGATTGGTATGGGGAACCCAGACTCTAGTAGAGGATTAAGGAGAAGATAATGAATGAATGTCTCTCTCTCTCTCTCTCTCTCTCTCTCTCTCTCTCTCTCTCTCTCTCTCTCTCTCTCTGTCTCTCTCTCTCTCTCTGTCTCTCTCTGTCTCTCTCTCTCTCTCTCTCTGTCTCTGTCTCTCTTTTCTTAATGAAAAACCAAAGAAGTAAAATGACAATGGAGAGTAAAACCAATGGCATCCTGGCTGTTATCGCCTTCACGGGTCTCGTAGTGTTCTACTGCAGTGTGCGAGGTCTTCCCCCTTTTTCAAAGGGGAAAAGAAAGCAAGTGAGATCCAGGAAGCAGTGTCCGGTAAGTCTGCTTACGTTTTTATAAATTTTAAATTTATGTTAACCCCAAATTAAACCGTAATACGCTTACGAGTTTGGGTTCAGTGTAAATTTTAGCAGTGGTAGATTGAACACGAACCGTTTGTCGACGTTTTGGGGCGGGGGATTAAGGTTCCGTTTTTTAGGACACATTTAGAACGTGCCAACAAATGTTTGTTGGGATCATCCAGAGTCAATCAAAAATGGCAAACAGTGTTGGAGGAGTTTGGGTTCCGAGTAAATTTCAGAGGGTGGGGGGGTAGATCAGACAAGGACAGTTTATCGGCGTTGTGCGGCAATTGTAACGTTCCGTTTTTTAGGAAACATTTAGAACCTTAGAGCTAATCAAAAACTGGCAATACAAAGAATAATCTTCGCTACTTTCAAACACTAATTGATTGCTTTGTAACAATATGTTGCATTCATCACGGACCGTTTGGTACGAAACACACAGTTTGGTACGCGCAGTCGCATGAAGAACACAACGGTACAGAATGCGCTAGGACCGCCAACACATATTCGTTGGGATCATCCAGAGCCAATCAAAATTTGTGTTCATCACGGACCGTTCAGTACGGGCCACACAGTTGGGTACGCGCAGAAGCATGGAGAACACAATGGTACGGAACGCGCTAGAACCAAGAAACACAAGGCAGAACTGGGATTATAAGGAGAGTTCTGCTCTGTTTGGAGGCGGAGCCTGGACCGCGAGTGAAAACGATTGGGAGGTTACATTTTTTTAGGAAATGTTTAGAACTTCACCGCGACCCTAATAGAGGATAAGCGGAAGATAATGAATGAATGAATGAATAAACTTGAGATAATTAAAAACGATTAATCTCTGCTACTAATTACTAAACACTAATTTGTAGCGATGTAACACTACGCCATATCCTTTACACACCGTTCGGTACATAAATGGTAATAAACTGGTCTCGCGCGACATATTCTAGTCCGTTTTTTAAAGTGAATCCTGATCACTAAGTAACATGTTTTAGTTTCTCTAGTGGATAAATTACCCAACAATTACCTGGTATAGCACAGTTTGAGAACCATTAATCTAGAACATTCTCAAGAGTTTGTCAGTCCTAGAAATGTCATGTCCACATCTGCTTCACATTTCTATGAACTTTTATTAATATTGTATTTGAAGGATGTAAAGAAACACCTGGACAAACTGGAGCAAGTGTGTCTACCAAAGGTTTCCCTACATCTGCTGATGGAGAGTGTTTTTGGTGCCCTCATAAAAGCAGAAGTGGGTCAAAATAAAGGCAAGGCAGAGATCTTGGACCTTCAGAAGGTACAAACCCCAGCACCATGACCTCAGTCCTCGAATCAATTACTAGGACCTTTCTTACTTCAGTACTTACTTACTTACTTCAGAGTTTCAAACCCATTAATCCAAGTGCACTTAATTTTATACACCCTAATGGCAGGTCTAGTGTGTAAATCACATTCTATTTGATCTTTACTTTTTCTGTAGCAGGTGGAGAGACTCCAGAATGCCCTCATCCGGTCTGAGGAGGCTCGTAGTAGGATGGAGGCTGAGAACCTAGACCTTCAGAAGGTACCACCACTGGCACCTTTTTTTCCCATGTAGATGAAACCGTGACGGTGGTGCTTGGGGGGAGGATAGGCGGGGAGAGAGTATTTATCAGAATTCCGTGGGAAGGTGGACATGGTACGTCTCGATTGATTGATTGATTGATTAATGATACCTCATCAAGCCGTCAATACATTGGGTTTATCTCCGGACAGAGGCGCCAGACACCTGATCGGCCACTTCCCACACGCGTCCATCGGATATCCAGTTGGGCAGACAGAATTCCGTCTTCTCACTGTTAATAGCGTCTTCTCACTGTTAATAGCGTAAGACCATTTTAATTAGCGCATCTGTCAGATGCCCTTGCCTACTGACGAGTTCAGATCGGCACTCCGTTGGCACCCCCCCGTTTCCCGGCAATGAGTGACACACCTTAGCATCTTCCTGCTCACTCCTCTTAGCCTGGGTCAGGGTGTGCCTTGTCCACCGTCCCACCAGTCCGGTGGCGTTTTGAAAATTCTGTCCTTGTGGCAATATATGCTTATAGAGGCAAATGGTAATTGTTGTGTTGCTCTCTGTAACCTACAGGAGATGGCTCTTCATAAATCCCTTGAGGAGTCCTTCAGACTGGTGGAAGAAAAGCAGCATCTACTGATGGTACTAGCACCAACATGCTCATGTTTATTCTAAAGATCCAACTGTGAGCAGTAGGGGTGTTACAACATTACGTTGTATTCATCACGAACAATTTCGCATGCAGAATTCAATGGTTCGGAAGGCTCAAGGACCAAGAAACACAAGGCGGAACTAAAATTAAGAGAACAATGAATAAAGAATAACGTCCACTGCTTCATTCAAATCAACTTTGTGGGAGGAGGAGCACATGAATGAACCTGGCAACCGAGAATACTTGGGTGCTAAATAAATATAACTGAACCAATCTGCCAACCGAGAATACTATAATCGAACCAATCTGGCAACCGAAAATAGTATAGCACTGACGCGTAAAACTGAACCAATCATGCAATGGAAAATACTATAGCGTTAGATGCGCATAACCAAACCAATCTGCCAACCGAGAATACCGTAACTACAATAAAAAAAAATCAGCCCACCCCCACCCATGAATTCATACAGAATCATGAGGGTCATACTGCACTCGGAACCAAACTGTGGATTTTGTGTGTCGTTACTCGCCTAGTGGGCCTCGATTGTCAAAAAGTTTGGCAATACAACAACATAGTTTTCAATCGTTTTGTACTCCTTTAATCCTTGTGGTTTCCGTGGCATCCACATGTGATGCCGTTTTTCTTTTTCTTTTTGTCCCCACAGAGAGTGGAGAGTCTTCAGCTTCAGCAGAAAATTTTTGAAAGCCTGATTGGGAAAATGTTTAAGGTACAAACACCGGCAGGAACAAGTTTAATTCACACTGCGCTTAGAATTGACACCAAGTATTGTGGCAACTTCTTTATAGAGATGTGATTTACATAATAAAACTATGCAAGAGTGTGCATTATTGTGAAAAAAATTACAGTTACACCACTTTACTGTTATTTATTTACAATAATACAATACTACGAGAATGTTACTGCTTTTGTAAAACACAAACACGCTATAATAAAAAAACAACACGCATAAATGCGTTAGAATCATTAGTAATCCGGTCTTCCGCAATGTAATCTAGTCTGTTTTTTTAAAAGGGGACGCTGATTGCTGAGTAACAGGTTTCCGGGTTCTCTAAATGCCAATAAAAACTGCCATCTAGTGGCCACATTACAGAACGCAGTTTCTAAAGCAAATATCGTATTGTATATTGTATTGATACGAATGTGAAGCGGTCAGAGGCGTGCACTATTCAATAATTTAATTGGCTCAGCCAGATTTATGGATTGGAACTACTTTAAAAACTACCGTTTTTTTTAAAGTTAATGCTAAAGATTACTGCAAATAAATCACGGAAAAGAGGTGTTGTTGAGTACAGTCACACCTTTTCCCTATGATTTATTGTCCTCCCAATGTAATCTAGTCTGGTTTTTAACGTGGATCATTATTGCTGAATAACAGGTTTCAGGTTTCTTTAACAATCAAACACTGCCATCTAGTGGCCAGATTACAGAACGCAGTTCATTAAAAATGGAAACATCAGGAAAACAATGTATTGTAGCGTTCAGAGTTAAGGACCGGAACTCGCCATTTAATATAATTCCCATAAACGTAATCATTACAGGATTATTTTTTGTCGAATCGTCGGTACATCTTCATCATTATGATTACTTTTTTATTACAGATACTGTCTGACGAGGATGATGATGATGATGATGATGAAGATTATGAAGAACTGGAACCCATTGAACGAAAGCCTGCTGTTAAACGACGGTACGATAACGTCAGAAAATGTAGTAAAATGAAATTAATCACATTGCAGTGAAAAGTCCAAAGCATTTTTTGACTTTTCTTCTTACAGACTCCTCGCAGCAACAATTAGCCTGCACGATGATGAGGATGAGGAAGAGCGACCTACTGAAGGAACATTGGAGTTTGATTACTCCTGCTGAATTCGACTTAGCTCATGTTGCTCAGATCGTCGCATGCTTTGGAATTTGGGGCTTGTTTTTTTTTTTTTTTTAACCTTTTGCCTTGATGCCTACTTCCTGAACCCTTTGTCTGATTCCACTGGATCTGGAGCTCCTGGGCGCCGATCTCTGGCCGGTTCCACCCAGACTTGCTGCTGCTGCACCACACTTGTCCTGAACTCTTTCTGCTTTAGAGGAATGTGAACAAAACGAGTTCAAAGTAATTTTACAGGCTTCTTGGTTATAGAAGGACTTAATTTACAACTCATTGCCACTAGAGATCACCTGATGTTTTATAGTCATTAAAATCAATGTCTTTAATTTTCGTTCATACGAGTCGACTCCACCTCTCCTTCCCCCAAGTGCCACCATCATTAAATAAATGTTTTTAATCTTCTTTTAAAGGTTGAATGGTAGAAAGAAGATTACAATGTGTCTCCATGGAGATGGGGCGAGTAGCCACCGAACGTTCTAGACAAGCAACATTTGCCGTCCAACATTCTAGTTCAACGCAAACAGCAACACACACACACAATGCGTTGAGTTGAAGCATATTTTGCTTTCCATTAAGCTCACTGAATGTAAAAGTTAGTACATGGTTTGGTTATAAACAGAATAGTAGCACGACACCTTGCTTATACAACCAACATAACATTTTCAATAATCCCAAAAACTTTCTGGATGTTTGGGTTTGAAGTTAGAGCGGGATTTGGTACATGTTCTGTCGAGGGGAGAACGTTTATAGCGCTGGGCAGATTGGGGCACCCTGGACAGATGCCAATCTTTTGCTGGGTACTCCTCACACAATCACACACACTATATCGGAGAATGAAGAGAAATAAATTTACCATTGACTTAGGGTATCACCAGATACAAAACTGGGGCTTTAGATTTGAATACCAATCGGGATGTCGTTCCCACGTTTTTCCCGTGTCTGTGTGGGTCTTCTCCAGGTTCTCCAGTTTTCTTCCACAGTACAAAAACATGGATTCATGATAAATTGAATGCTCTAAATTGCCCCGTATAGTAGTTTGTGTCTAAGTGAGTTACTGCATGACCAGTGCTGCCCTGTTCTGGACGTATAGTTGAAACCAAAAGTTTACATACACTATATAAAAAGACACAAGTTAATTTTTTTTCACTGTCTCACATAAAATCAGAATAAACTGAATAGGATTATTTATATTTGCTAACTGCCAGAATAATGCAAGAGATTTTTAGGGCAATTTTTATTACTTTTGTCAAAGACAAAAGTTTAAATAAGATTACTATGCCTTTAAACAATTTGGGACAGCCCATATGATGATGTCATGTCTTTGGAAGCTTCTGATAGGTTTATTAGCAACACTTGAGTTAAGTGAAGACACACCTGAAACACACTGCTTCTTGTGCAACATCATGGGAAACTCAAAAAAAATCAACCAAGATATCAGGAATAAAATTGTGGACTTGCACAAGTCTGGTTCATCCTTGGGTACAATTTTCAGATGCCTGAAGGTGAACGACGGTTCATCTGTACAAACAATATGGGAATGTCCAGCTATCATACCGCTCAGGAAGGAGATGGGTTCTATGTCCCAGAGATGGACATGCTTTGGTCCAAAATGTGCACATCAAACCAAGAAAAAAAGCAAAAGACCTTGTGAATATGCTGGCCGAAGCTGGTAAGCGTGTGTCATTATCCACGTGACACGAGTACTGTATCGACATGGGCTAAAAGGCCACTCTGCCAGGAAGTAGCCATTACTCCAAAAGAAACAAAAAAGCCAGATTAATGTTTGCAAATGCACACAGGGAAAAACACCTTAATTTTTGGAGACATGTCCTGTGGTCTATCAAAACAAAAATTGAACTGTTTGGCATAATGACTGTTATGTTTGTAGGGAAAAGGGGGAAGCTTGCAAGCCTGAGAACACCCCATGTTTTGGGGTTGTTTTGCTGCAGGAGGGACTGGTGCACTTCACAAAATAGATAGCATCATGAGGAAAGAACATGTGATAATCCTGAAGCAACATCTCAAAACATCAGCCAGGAAGTTAAAGCTTGGGCGCAAATGGGTCTTCCAAATGGACAATGACCCGATGCACACTGCCAAACTGGTTACAAAGTGGCTTAAGGATAACAAAGTCAATGTTTTGGAGTGGCCATCACAAAGTCCTGATCCCAATCCTATCGAAAATGTATGGGCAAAGCTGAAAAGGCATGTGCGAGCAAGTGGCCTACAAACATGGCACAGTTACAGTTACACTAGTTCTGTCAGGATGAATGGGGCAAAAATCCTGCCAACTATTGTCATTGTGGAAGGATATCCAAAACGTTTGACCCAAGTCATACAGTTTAAGGGCAACAGTACGAAATACTAATGAAATGGCAGTTAGCAAATAGAAATATTTTGGGTAAATATCCTAATTGACCTAAAACAGGAAGAGTTTATTCTGGTTTCATGTGAGACAGTGAGAAAAAAATGCACGTGTCTTTTTATATAGTGTATGTAAACTTCTGATTTCAACCTTATCTGCCCAACGCTTAAAACGCTCTCCCCTGGATGGACATGGGTATATCCCCCCTACAGTCCCAAAATGTGTATTCAAGGTAAAATGGCTGCTCTAAATTGTCCCATATAGTGTGTGTCTGTGTGATTGTGTGCCCAGTGATAGATCAGTGCCCTGCCCTAGGTGTATTTGCCCAGCGCCTGAAATGTTCTCCCCTGGATGGGTTTGGACCTGTCTTCTAGAGGGTATTCACTGCTCTAAACTGCCCCTATATAGTGTGTGTCTGTGTGAGTGAGTGCGTTTTTTTAGAGCACTCAAAAAAATATTTAAGCCCGACAGTTAAAATTTAAGTATTTCAATTACATGTAAATTTTCAATTCAATTTTAATACATAAATATAATATAAAAATAGCTTTAAAGTTTATGTTTCAAAATCACATTCAATAAGTATGAATAAATTCAATAACCTATAACTTTATGTATGTAATTTATGCAGGTCTTTTTCATAAACCTTATGTATTGCAAAAGAGTTATTACTACTTGCTATATTAAAATAAAAATTAATTCATTCATTATCTCCCGCTTTATCCTCTATTAGGGTCGCGGTGGGGTTCCCCATGCCCATACAGGGGAGAACATCTTGGGCACTGGGCAGATAGACCCAGGACAGGGTGCTAATTCATCGCTGGGCACACACTCACTCACACAGACACACTCTATATGGGGCAATTTGGAGAATTCAATTGACTTGATCCATGTTTTTAGACTGTGGGAGGAAACCGGAGAATCCGGAGGAAACCCACACAGACACGGGGAGAACATGGAAACTCCACCCAGATGGGGATTCGAACCGGGAATCCCTAGCGCTTAGAGGCAAACATGCTAACCACTAAGCCACCGTGCTGCCCATTAAAATAAAAATTACTTGTCAAAATGCACTCAAGGACAAAAAGTTAAATTCAGTTTCACATTGAGCATTTACAATTCCAAAACATACATTTAAATTTTTTTTTTCTATTGTCACTTCCCTGCCCCTAATACTTGTATAATAATAATAATAATAATAATAATAATAATAATAATAATAGAGAAAAAAGTAATAACAACATCCTCCTGGGCTACCCAAGCACCAGCTGTACTTGGGCTTGGACCTTTGGGGAAAGCTTTTTGTCAACAGTACCTTCTGGAAATATTCAAAGGTGAATTTGTGCGCCGGAGGGTAGCTCAAGTTAAGTGCCAAGCGAAATGCTTCCCAGGTTGCACAGCAGCTCAGTAACCTCAATAACCACTCCAACATCCTCATGCTCCTCCATAGCACCACTGCTCTCTTTGCGGATTACATAAAGCCCCATTACAGTCTGTGCAATCTCCCTCTCAGTATCCTCACTGTTGCAGTTCTAAGATGAAAGTAACATTTATTGACAATAGAAAATGCACACAAACAACGTTACACAGTGAAATATCTACTAACCAATGTACTCTCTTTACAAGGCTGTCAGCGTTTTTGTTCAGGTAAACGCAAAGACTTTTCAGCACACAGTCTCGTCTGACACAGATGTTGTTACACTGCAATAAAAAAAAAGGTAGGTATATGAATGTGGGAATATAAAGTTTGTGGCATATCAGTGACCAGTAGGTATAATATATTAAAGTATTTTAAGCTAAAATTATGACATCTAAAATTTCAATTAGGATAAAACTGGCTGCAAAAGAGAGCACCATAATGCTCATACCTTTGCTGTTGGGGCCATAATAAGCCTGATCTTCTTCCCAGCAGCTCCTCCTCTGTTGCTGAATATTTTAATCAGGTTATCGGTGTATTTGTCCAGCTGTCCTAAAAACTTAGTGTGCAATTAAAAAGTTGAATTCTATGCATGATTTATGCATTTACCTGACCATGTTTTAGATTAAAATGCTTTAATATTTCATACTTACTGGTCACAGATGTACAACACACTTTACATTCCCACATTTATATATACGTAAAAAGAAAAAGAGAGAGTGTTTAGGAGTGATTTAGGGAATTATATTTGCAAAATACCCTGAGATTACCAATACTTACTGTAACTAAGAGGTTGCCTCACTTTTCTTAAAATTTCAGAAAATACCTTAAAAACAGTCAATATTAAAACAAGTTAGTAATAAGTGAGAAAGCCTACATATCACACATTTTAATACACTGCTAACTCTTCTAAGCATCATGCCAGCAAGCTAATTAGGAAGCTAATGCTAATGGCAATTTTAAAAAGTTCACCTACAGCTCATTTCACAAACCACAAACTGTTAGTGTGAATAATTTTGGACAAACTTCAACATATCATAACATCTGTACCTTAAAATAACATAATACGTTTTACAAAAAACTATTTACTTATTTAGTCTACTTTTGAAAGATCTTTAGTATGAGACAGCTTTAAAATTCATTCATTCATTAATTATCTTCCGCTTTATCCTATATTAGGGTCGTGGGGGGGATGCCCATCCAGGGGAGAACGTTTCAGGCGCTGGGCAGATACAATCAGGACATAAAAAAATAATACTCTTCAGATAAAATATGTAACAAAAGATGGAAGAATATTGTAAAAATATAAAGATCTTACCTGTTTCACGTGCTGATGTATGCTGCTGATGCGTTTTTGGCATGTTTCCAGATACTTTGTGCACATGCGCACTGTCCCCTATTGGGTTTAGTGGAAAAAACCTAATAGATTTTATGCAGGTCGTTTTAATTAGTATAATTCATTCATTCATTATCTCCCGCTTATCCTCTATTAGGGTCGCGGTGGGGTTCCCCATGCCCATCTAGGGGAGAACATCTTGGGCGCTGGGCAGATTGACCCAGGACAGGGTGCCAATCCATCGCTGGGCACACACTCACTCTCTATAGGGGGCAATTTGGAGAATTCAATTGAATTGATCCATGTTTTTGGACTGTGGGAGGAAACCGGAGAACCCGGAGGAAACCCACGCAGACACTGGGAGAACATGGAAACTCCACCCAGATGGGGATTCGAACCGGGAATCCCTAGCGCTGAGAGGCGAAGGTGCTAACCACTAAGCCACCGTGCCGCTAATTAGTATAATATTAATCAAAATCATGTTGGTTCTAAGTAATTTGAATAAATAAATAAAGTATAAATTTTAGATAATTAAATATGTTTTTATCTCCCGCTTTATCCTCTATAAGGGTCAATAAATCTTTTTTTTTGAATGTATATGGGGCAATTTGGAGAATTCAATTGACCTTGATCCATGTTTTTGGACTGTGTGAGGAAACCGGAGTCCCTGGAGAAAACCCACGCAGAGACAGGGAGAACAAATCCACCCAGATCGATTTTCGAACCTGGAATCCCCAGCACTGAAAGACAGACATGCCAACCACTAAGCCACCTACCGCCCGCTCCCAAGGTTTCTTAAAATATCAATATAGCAGGGAGTTTTGTCTTGCTACCATTGCTTCGGCTTGCTCTTTGGGGTTTTAAAGGCTTATAACGCTTTAATTCTGCTTCGTGACGATGTATTATTGTAAAAAACACTCTAGAAATAAACGACTTGAACTTGAGTTTCTGAGGTTCTTAAAATATTGCTCTTGAATTCACATTGCCTGTGAATGTCTTTTTAAATATGATTTGGAGGGCTAGTTTTCCAAAATCCATTTGTTCAGTTTGTACTCTATAAAAGTGGTCACCTCTTAATTACCAGGAGAGAATGTGCTGACACCCATTGAGAACCCCTGATTTATACAATAACCTATTTTTACAGTAGTGTTCTATGATTCTGATATCAGTTATGCATTTAAATCTCTCTCTCTCTCTCTCTCTCTCTCTCTCTCTCTCTCACTCTCACTCTCTCTCTCTTGGTCCTAAAAGGAAAATTAAAGAAGTGAATTAACAATGTGGTGGAAAACCAAAGCTCTAATGGCTGTTGGTGCCTGCGCCGTTCTTGCGGCTGTATACTACGGTGTGCGAGGCATTCCGTCCTTTCTAAAAAGAAACAGGAAGAAGAGTCTGCGCGCAAAGAACGTGACTGCTGTAAGTAAAGTGAAAAGTGCACTCGCGGTGTGTGTGTGTGTGGGGGGGGGGGTTCCCATGCCCATCTAGGGGAGACCGTTTCAGGTGAAGCAATTTGCAGTGTGTGTTATTGTTAATAATATCACGGCTGGACAAACGGCTAAGAAAATCTGATGTCATGGATGGGTTCTCCAGGGATAACGTTTCGGGATCTGGGCAGATACACCCAGGGCAGGAAGCAAATCTATCGCTGGGCACACTCTCACTCACACAGACACACACTATATGAGGCAATTTAGGGCATTCAATTTACATCGAATCCATGTTTTTGGACTGTGGGAGGAAACCAGAGAACCTAGAGATAACCCACGCAGACACAGGGCAAACATGGAAACTCCACCCAGATCGGGGATGTGAACCTGGATCCCCCTCGCTTATAGGCGGACATGCTGACCACTAAGCCACCGTGCTCTCCATCATGAATGAGTTTAGCATGTTCTCTCAGTACTGGGGATTCCGAGTTAGAATCCCAATCTGAGTGGAGTTTCCAGGTCTATCTCCTGCTCTCCTTGGGTTTCCTCTGGGTTCTCTGATTTTCTCTCACAGTACAAAAACATGGATTCAAGGTAAATTGAATGCTCTAGATTGCCCCATATAGTGTGTTTGTGTGTGTTTGTGTGTGTAAGTGTGCCCAGCGATAGATTGGCGTCCTGCCCTGGATGTATCTGCCCAGCACCCCAAACGTTCTCCCTGGAATCGGCATGGAGAACCCTGCTATTACATCGTTTGTCCAGCCGTGATATATAATTGACAATAACACACACCGCAAATCACTTCGCATTTGTATCAATGCACAATATACAATACAGTTCGGCCCGCTTTTTTTTTTTTTTTTCCTTAAATACGTTCTGTAAGTTGCCCACTAGATGCCAGTATTTGATTGTTAGAGAAACCGGTAATCCTGTTAATCAGCAATCAGCGCTCACTTTAAAAACCAGACTAGATTACGTCTCGGCGAACCAGATTATTAACTTTTTTTTTATTATAATGTATATGTAACTATTTTATAAAAACAATTAAGCCCTCGAGATTGTGTATTTTTGTGAATAAAAATAGTATTTATGTGTCGTGCCTAATAACACCTCTTTCCCGTGATTTATTACCAATAATTCATGCCCTCTCGTGGCTTCTTGCTTCAATATTCTGATGTGTCTGTAGATGTCAGTGTCGAGCTTCATTCCTTCTCCCTCACCGACACAAGCGGAGGCCATGAGCCCTTCACCTGAACCGAATCAATCCGGCAAAAACGATCACGACGTATCTTTAACATCATCTATCGAATCAGATCAGTATTTTTCAGCCTCGGAGGAGTTAGAGGACATGGTGCCGATGAACCACTCAGAAATAGAGGAGAAGTTACTTGTTCGTAAGACTACTACCGAGGTATTCAACTGACCCACTGACTGACTACTTTCTGTGTCGGTAGAAGGCTAAAATGTAATAGACTCGATCCTTGCAGCTTGCTTACAAAAGTTAAGCAGGTTTCATTCAAAAAGTTCAACCCGTAATGGTCATAACAACTGACCACATTCGTCATCTTGAACTTTCTTAGTTATAGTGCCATCTTGGTGTTAGAAATTTGGCATGTGGCTTCCCTGCACTAACCAAAGCAGGGAGGGGGGCATGGGGACAGGGGGTTAGATTGCAAGGAGAGGAGCGGGACGTTTAGCTATTACATCAGCCAGCACATTGGTAGTTAAAGTGTATGTTTAAAGGTAATGTCAATAAAAGCCCAGTCCTATTGGGAGAAATCCTGGCTCCTGTTCTCATTCGTGCCCATTCCTCGTTACATTTTGGTGCCTAAAATTTTTTATAAATATTTTTATTAACCTTTATTAATTAACCAGGGGAGAACGTTTTGGGTGCTGGCCAGATACACCCAGGACAGGATAGGGATTTGGTCAATCTATCGCTGGGCACACACGCAGACACTTTCTATAAAGGGCAAACTTTCTATAAAGTGGACTGTGGACTGTGGGAAGAAACCAGAGAACTCGGAGGAAACCCACGCAGAGATGGGGCGAACATGGAATCTACACCTAGATTAGGATTCGAACCAGGAATCCCCAGTATTGAGAGGCGAATGTGCCAACAACAGTTCTAATACAATAGATAAATATAAGAACGGTAGAAACGAGGTCAACTAAAAACAATTACAGGCAGAGGACTTAGACTCAAGTTCAGTTAGATGTGTCAGTACTTTCCTATTTTAACTGCACATGCATTTTATAATTTTCTGAACCATACATTGTTGTGCCTTTTAACATTATAGTGTCTGATAGGTGCATGCCTATTTAAGATTTTATTAAAACGACAACTAAAAATAAATCCAAGCTCTGTGTCAGTTAAATGGATCAAGTTCATGATACAAGTTTTGCTCTGAGAAATGTTTTGCATTACGTTTTATGATAATGCGTGATTTAGTTTTGGTTTCCTTGAATTCCTTGAAGTTGCAATGAAACAGTGCTCGCTTATGTCATTTGCAAAAACAGCCACAGGGAACTTGGAATTTGGTCTAGTAGGGACATTTATAAGTTAGAAAAGATTTGAAGAGTCGCAAGATTGCAACCAGATCCAATTTAAGTCCCCAATGTTCACAAATTCTTTGTAATTCAAAGAAGGCAAAGCTTCATACAAATATGAAAAAGCACAACTGTCAGCATAAGGCATCCTATATCAGCCAACAACAGTGAAATGCAAAGACTTCGAAACTAGAGACAAAAATTAAACGTGGTCTGAGAACATCACCTGCCAGTCCATGGGCATGTTTTCCATCAGGGCCCAAAAAACGTAGCCCTGGCGGATGTTTCACCGGGATGCCCAACAAGTTGCCTCACGCTGGAGATATGCCGTCAGGAGCATAGAGTGCATAGACTAGAAGGCATTGGATATCTCCATTCGAATACGTCTGGACACAGGAATCCAGAATCTGCTGATGGGACAGGGGAAAAGGCAATTAATACATCTGACATAGCTCTGCCTAATGAACTTGTGCACCCTTTAAAACCAGGACCATAACATGTTGTAGGGATATAATTTCCATTGAAACTCAACAGGACTGATGAGATGTTGGAACCGGCGCAGTTATGCGCGAGAAAATGCTGTAAAGCCTAGTGTGTCTTTGAAGTAGATATGTGCAGTGTTGGCAATAAAGCCTGTGCTTTTGTGTGAAGACCTGTCTCTGGTCCTTATACATTTTATCATTCATTAAGATGGTGTAACGTGATGTATTAAATTTAAAATTTACTTCTAAGACAGTTTATTTGGAGTCGTATCTAAATACTCAATTTGATAAATGTGGTGATACAGGGAACATCACCAGGCTCTAAAACTGCCCATCAGGATGATGTCATCGAGGTCCTTGTTCACTATGATCTTTATAGGACCATTGGAAGAGGTAACCTTTACTCCTTTAATAGTTTAGGAGATAGAGAGTAAGGGATCTACAGTATTAGGGATCTGTCTTTATTATCTTTTATTTGATTTTATGTCTCTGCAGGTGGTTTTGGGAAGGTGAAGCTCGGCATACATGACATAACTGGAGAAACTGTTGCTGTCAAGATTATGGACAAGAAACAGTTGAGAGTGAGTTTTTTTATTGATTTAGTTTCATTAATACATTTTAACAGTTCTCATGTTGCTTTTAGAGGAATAAGGAGTTAATAGTGTACGGTATTATCTTAATGAGTACAAGAGGTTTTTATCGCATTCTTGGCTATAAATCAATTAAACACTTGTTTTGAATAGTTGCAGGAGGATCTGCATTTGGTAAAGCGAGAAATTGAAGCCATGAAGACTCTCATCCATCAGCATGTGTGTTGCTTATACAATGTAATCGAGAGCAACAGTAAGATCTACTTGGTGATGGAGGTGAGTGTATATGTCTATGTGTGTTTGTGTTTAATTTGCATTAGTTGTTCAACTTATTGTTGTTCCCTTAGTATTGTTCAGGAGGAGACCTTTATCAGTTCGTACTGAAAAATAATTTGTCGGAGGATGAAGCCCGAGCCATCTTCCGTCAGATTGTTTCAGCAGTGGCTTATGTCCACAGTCAGGGAATCGCTCACCGGGACCTCAAACTGGTGCCTTATTTAACTCTATATTAGTTTCAGCTTTACTTTAAACGTTTACTGCAATTGTGTTTTTATTAATCTATTTTCATTTTAAATTTTAGAGTAACATACTAATGGATGAGAACGGCACCATCAAACTGACGGACTTCAGTCTCTGTGCTAAACCAAGGGTGAGTATTTCTTCCTAGACTGTAGTGTTTAGGCTGTAAACATGTTGTATTGGAGTCATGTAGCAGTGCTTATCTGTCTATTTAATATTAAACAATAATCAGCTAAATATCTGGTTCAAACCAGAAAGTTACAAGTAACAATACAAATGCTTCTTCATTAGTGATTCTCTCTGGTTCAGCTGTAATCTGTGCTGAAAAAACACTTGACTGACACCTGTCAGAAGTGGGATTTGGTGATGTACAGCAAACCAGATGCTGTATTAACCACACCTGCCACCACAAGACACAATACACTGTAGACGCAAGGTGACACAACTAAAGTTGAAGACTGAAACAACAAAATTAAATAAAAAATATAATAAAAAAAAGAAAAAAATCTTCTCCAAGATGGTTTCCGTGTTGTGAATAGTCACAGTCTGAGTTCCAATAGCGCAGTTCTTCACATCAATCATATTGGGCAGCTTGAAGGGACAACTTACCCAATAATCTTAATTTCCTGATATACCCTTAATCATAAATCAAAATAGGTTCGATCCGGGAAGGTGGAGCCAGGCACACGACACATCACTTCCCCCATGCGTCAATCGTATATCCAGCTGCAAACGTTCTGTCAGGACAGCTGGGTTCCCCTGAACCCCAGCTTCTCGTTGAGAAGATAGCATGAGAGTGTCAGGTCTGCCGCCTGTTTTTTTTTTATCCAGTTTGTGTATTTCCTTTGTTCTATGCTTCAGTCTGTATCTGTAATTTGTGGTTTTGTTAGTATCACCTGGGTTTGTGTCACGTGTTTGGGGTTTTGGTGTATTTATATAGCGACTCTGGGTGGGGTAGATCACGTCAGCTTAGCGGTCCTTCCGGTGGTTATCTGCCTAGGTGTTGTTTGTGTCGGCGGGTGCCTTCGCACTTCCCCTCTCCCTTGTCGGCTACTGTAGCTTCGGTACAGGTAGGTAGAATGTCCTGGGCAGCCGCTACGTGCCTAGCATAGTTTCTCAGTTGCCAGATTTGTTAGTTTATGTGCACCTTGCGCAGTTGTCGCTCCTTTTCCTGAAAGGCCTGGTTCTGCACGACTTGCGCCGTTGTTTCCCGGTTGCCAGTTTCCGCGTGCTTAGCACTGTTTCCCGGTTGCCAGAGTCTAAAACCTTAGCGGTGTTTCCCGGTTGCCAAAGTCCAACTGTTTAGCAGTGTTTCCCAGTTAGCCAGATAATTTTGTTTATGGACATCTAGACAGGACAAGACAAGAAGCCAAATTAGCTGGTTTAGGGTTCACTTATCATCGTTGTGTGTTTTAGGGAGGTCTGTGTCACCAACTCAAGACCTTCTGTGGAACTAGTTTTATTATGGCACCTGAAATCGTCCAGAAGAAACCCTATTATGGTTCAGAGGTGAGGGCGATTATTTAATTTGTAACCAGATTTATTTCTTTGATTAAGCTTATTATACTGTGTTTAATATCATCTCATTTTTCTTTCTTTATCTTTACATGCTGCAGGTAGACATTTGGAGTCTGGGGGTTGTGTTGTATGAGCTGTTATGCAGAAAGCTCCCGTTCAAGGGCAATAACCTTAATGAACTACACAAACAAATCATTGTAAGTTGAAAGACAAAACTAAACTGCTATTATTATTATTATTATTATTATTATTATTATTATTATTATTATTAACATTATTGTATCCACAGCTCGGGAACTGTATATATAATTGCCCATAGTGCACTGCCACAATTAGGCAACTGTTGTGTATGTTAAACCAGTAATCAGAGATCCAGTGGTAATGGCATCATCATGAGTGTGATTGGCCGATCAATATGAACTGAATTTGTGTTTGTATCTTTATGTGTCAGGTTTAATGTATGTAGCATTTATGATTTGTGGTTCTTTATGTTTCTACAGAACGGACATTATAAAAAACCTAAATATCTCTCGACTGGAGCTTTAATGCTGCTGGATCATCTGCTGCAGGTGTGTAAGAAAGAAAGCGAGAGCAAAAGGAATGGTCTAGATTAGAGGTCTCTAACAAGCAGCCCCCCATCTGGACACAGACATTCCCTGTGGACCTGAACTGATAAAATATTAGGAACGATTTAAATTTCACTAGTTATTTTAAGCATCAGAACCTCTCTTGTCTTTATGGTATGGGTCTCGTGTGTATAGTAAGGTAACCTAAGCGCTCCTCAGCCAGATCTGTGCAGATTTGGAAACATGGAGCATGATGGGCGAGGTATGAAGCGAGAAGCAGCACTTAGCCTTTCTGTGACCAAATTTAGCCATGGCCAACGAAAAACATTAAAACATTTTCGACCAATGTTTTAATGTAACTTGTTTTTAAATATGTTTAATTTTTATAAATATGTTATGCTCTAGGAGGATGGAAAGCAAAGAGATCAGTCTTTAGATGTGTTTGCATTAATGTGTTGGACTTCTCCGGAATATTAGACCGGCGAAGTCCGAATACTCCAGGGAGGCGTGTGGTAGCCAGAACCTGGAATCAGGGATGAGGAGGCACAAGAGTGTTAACTGTTAGTGACAGGAGGCTAAAGATCCTTCTCAGGGAGAAAACAGCCGGCATAAGAAGCAAGGAAACAGGGCGGAGCAGTAACGAACATTTTCATTCATTCATTCATTATCTCCCGCTTTATCCTCTATTATGGTCGCGGTGGGGTTCCCCATGCCCTTTCAGGGGAGAACGTCTCGGGCGCTGGGCAGATAGACCCAGGACAGGACGCCAATCCAACGCTGGGCACACACTCACTCACACAGACACACTCTATATGGGGCAATTTTGAGAATTCAATTGACTTGATCCATGTTTTTGGACTGTGGGAGGAAACCGGAAAACCCGGAGGAAACCCACGCAGACACGGGGAGAACATGGAAACTCCACCCAGATGGGGATTTGAACCGGGAATCCCTAGCGCTGAGAGCCGAACGTGCTAACCACTAAGCCACCGTGCCGCCCAGTAACGAACAACTAAATCTAATTTGCGGAATTGGAACGAGTTAAATTAGAATTCTGACATGTTCCTCCTCACTGTCAAACCTGTTCCTCAGACCAGTTGGTGTTAGCTGTTCCACAGTCTCGGTTGAAGTTTAAGAGGGATCGGGCATTCACGATCCTTGCTCTTTGCTCTTTCTATTTTGCTCTTGTGGAAGGCGGTCACATTTTCTCTTGCTCCGTCCCTTATCAATCCCGCTTGGCTTCTCTGTCTTGTCTGCATCATAGCACTGCTCTTTGAGGGTGTGGTAGCTTGGTGGTTAGGGTGTTGGGCTAGCAATCAAGAGGTTGTGGGTTCAAACCGTAACCGTAACTTAAAAACAACTGAGCCAGAAGACCCAGATTTAAGCCACAAAAACCAATACTGCCCCCCAAAAATTGCTAGACCTAGTAGTTAATTCACTTAATTTTAAGTGAAAACAAAGCATTTATTGACTTGTACAATACTGTAAAAACTGATGCCATTACAGTTATAACCAGTTACTATACACAGTATAATAACTTGCTAAAAACACTATACAACTGTAAAAGTGTACAAGGAGCAGGATTAAAATGCAACAACTTAAAATACTGTGAAAGTTAAAATTGTGGGGATGTGATATGTGTAGGGATACAGCTGTTTAAATATCAAGTACATATTGTTGCCCTTCCCATTATGGCTTTTAGTGTCCACTGTGTGTTGTATTTTTCAGTGCTAAAATAATAAAATGTGTAAAATAGCGTGTTTTAAAGCTGAAAATTTGAGAAAGTGCAATTTTTAAATCATAAGAACTTTTTTCTATTAAAGCCTGCAAAAATGTTGAATTGGATTATAAAAAGATGATTGTGTTTATGTTAAAATTCTAAAAAAATTTGTAAATCAATATACATTTTGATTAACAAGCTGCATTTTTTACGTTTCTACCTCTTGGAACAATAATATCTTTGAACAATAACTTTAGATAGAGGAGTTAGACCTGTCATTTACACCCCATGTACTATTTACATTAACATAAATTAACTGGAGGTCTGCTGCATTAACCAGCTATATTAAAACCTTAAAGTCAGCAAAAGTAAACACACTTATCTTCTTGGCCTTAAAAAATGCCCAGACCACAATTGACAGAAAATTATTTTTTTCTTAATGCAGGCCCTCTGTGCGACTCACTGTACAGTCCAGTGTCTTTAGGAAATTTCCAGTGTGATTTGTTGTAAGTCTATCGTCTTGATGCACTCTCCACTGAGATTTTGTAGAGTCCATTACATGTTATTTCCAGATGCATTGTCCTGCATGTCTTCTGTAATTAGTTTCCTCCTCTTTCTCTCACCATCCCGATCACCACCCAAACGGAACCATCTTCTTACGACTTGTTCAACCTCCAACTCAGTGGCATTGGCACATAGTGGGTTTCTTCTTACTGCTTTTAGCGTATGGGCACAGAAAGAAAGATATTAGTACAATTATAGACACAATTATTTTTTTGTTGTTAAATAAAAAAATAAAGTAGTAGTAATATTCAAAAAACAAATGGTAAATGGAATATTGCACAAAGCAGCAGCACAGAGGACTGGATGAATTTTTTTAAACAAAAAGAAAGCAAATGAGAATATGCAAAGTGAGAATATATCCCTTTACTACCTTTTTAACCTCATTCCAGGCCCAAGTACAAACTGTTAGTTTGTCTGTGATTAGCACCATTAAGATGTATAAAATCACCTTCAGCAAAAACACTTACCAATTACAACACTCTTCAGCTCCAGGCTTTGAAAACCAGGCTTTCCATTCACACCTCACCAGTTCACAGTTTTAGCCTAATTATTTTTAGCCATACAGTGTCCTTGATATCACACCCCAGTTCTAGCACCTGGAAAGATTTCAAATGTGTGTTAAATCAGCAGCACAGGCTTTCTTGAGACTGACCAGCAAATACAAAATTCTCAGCAAATACAAAATTATTCAGTGTTTTCACTGCCACCACTGCTGAAAAATATAGGATAATTTATTAAAATTTCCATAACTTTACCAAAACTAAAAAGGACTGTAAACAGGAAGGGAAATAATACACCAACTAGCATGAGGTTTCCACAGTGTGGTTAGTCTGGAAAACATAAGAAATAAAACTAAAGACATTTTGTAAGTAAAACTAATTCTTGCTTACCAGTTTTTTTTTCTTCTCTTTTCTCTGGAGATGATCAGAGATCATTTTCTAGAGTCATCAATGAAGAAGGTCTTTGATCCAAGTCAAAATTAACTGTGTTTTCCCTAGTGTTGGTAGACTTCAGATCTTGGACCATCCTTATCAAGTTCCTCTGTTGCTCAATTATTATTTCCTGCTTTGACAACAGGTCATGCAGTAGGAATAAAACAAATTGAATAGAGTAACTGTAAATTGAGAGCAACATTTGACAAAAATAACTTGCACTCAGCCTAAGCTGACAAATGGTTGGATAAATTTTTTTTTTTAAAAATCCAGTTTAATGCGACGCAGCGCATCCCATTTTGGTTAACCATGTACACGGCAGAAGTCAATGCTCTTGACACTATAAGACAGGGTTTGTAAGGACCTGCCTGCCCGGACAGAACTGCAGCTGGGTATACGACCTGTGGGGAAAGTGACAGATAGTCTGTCACCTCTGTCCATGGAAGACGACAGAGATCATGAATATTCTGCTGATTGGATTAATCGTTACCCTGGTGTATCAAGAAATTAAAAGATTTGAGTCAGTCAAAAGTACTCAAATGTTACCCAACATGATTGATGTGTTGGGCAGAGCTCCCCGAACGAGTTTCAATTGTTGATATGAATCTCTAGGCTACTTCAGTATACAGGATATAGCATTAAATTATAACACAAGTTAGAAATTATGCTCTTGGAACCTCTGCCTGCCAAAATTTCCTCTATCTTGACCCTAATGAATTTTAATTAAATACCCCTGATCTAGATGTTCAATGTGGATCTGTATATTTAAATTCACTTGAGCTTTTGGTTCTCATTCTGTAGGTGGAACCAAAGAAGAGGCTGAGCATGGACAGGCTGCTGAATCACCCCTGGGTAATAGATGGATACAGTGGCAACCCTGTGGAGTGGAAGAGCACATGTTCGGTAAAACAATCTAGACACAACCTACACACACTCTCCACTTTGTACCCTGCTGTTAGAACATCAACTGGACATCGAGGTGGTTTTACTCTTCATTGTTCATTTTACACAAAGAGCTTCAAAATACCCACCAAAGCTGCTGTTTTTATACTTACCGACCGCACTAGGTTTGTTCAAAATACTTTTTGAAGTATTACTCTTTAAACTGGGTGTGTGTTTCAGGTGGATTATTTGGAAAAGGACTGTGTGGCCGATATGGCCTCGATTTTGAACCAGTCCGAAGACAGCATCATGCAGCAGGTGTCAGAGGTACGTTTCATTTTTTTATTTAAATCTTTGTGTTTACCTGTGAAACATATTCATTATCCATTATCGCTTATCTGGGTCCGGGTCGCAGAGGCAGCACCCTAGGCAAAGAAGCCCTGACATTTCTATCCATAGATACCTCTTCCAGCTCCTCTGGAGGCACATAAAAGGGAGTGGTAGCTCAGTGGTTAGGGCATTGGGCTATCAATCTGAAGGTTGGGGGTTCAAATCCCAGGTCCACTGCAGTTACCACTGTGGATCCTTGAGCAAGGGTCCTTAATTGCTCCAGGGATGTTGTGATTAACCCTGTGTTTACCTTGTAAGTCGCTTTGGATAAAAGCATCTGCTAAATTACCAAATGTACATAGAGGCATTCCAAAGACAGTGGAGAGACATCTTTCCATCTGGTTCTGGTTCTTCCTCGGGGTCTTCTCCCGGAACATACCTGGACATAACCATTGCAGTGTCCAAGTAGCATCCGGACCAGATGCCGAAACCACCTCAGTTGAATGACCAAATTCCTAACCCTATCTTTAAGGGAAAGCCCAGCCACTCATTTCAGCCTCTTGTATTTGAGACCTCATTCTTTCAGTCACTGCCCCGTGCTCCTAGAACTAGTTTCAGCCACCGATTACCGGAATGCCAAGGCTTTCCTTTTCAAGGCCTTTGGTCCCTACCCGATCCACCTAGTACCAGGGACCCCAAGTACTACCCTTTCAAAAGGTCAAATGGGCCCATAAAATAGGGCCTTGAAAAGGAAAGCCTTGGTGTTCCTGTTGATTCAGTTAAATAACCTTACTGTAATGTGTTGGTGTGTGTGTATGTGGGTGTGTGTGTGCGTACAGTGGAAGTATAACAACATTACAGCTGTGTATTTTCTACTGCTGGCCAAGAAGCACCGCAGTAAGTCATTTATGTGTTTTTTTATACTCAGTTTTAACCTTTAGATTCTTATACAATTCTTATTTACTCAAATGCAGTGAGACGCAGTGAGACAGATCATTAAGGAGGTAAAGAGAAGACTCTGAAAGAGAAAAAATGTGTTACTAAAGTGTTCTCTACAGAAGAGAAAGTGGCTGGTATGACTCTACTGGTCCACTGTTGGTACTGACAGACAGCATGTGAGCCATGATGACCTCATATCGATTTGGTCCTTATGTATCAAACAGACATATGGCAGGAGTGATGGGTCACGCTCCCGATGCCCATCGCCACTATTTATTGGTTTAATTGCCTTGACAATCATGGTATTAGTCACTATTACACCATTATTTTCTAGCTTCCTACTCCCTCAATTTTGGAGCTATTGACACGGTTGTTGCAGGACACGCCCGGCTCATTGGCAAGACCACTGTTCGTATACAGCTAAGGAATCGGTTGAACATTTCCCGAGATATTCCCTGAGCCAAAAGTCCCATTCACCATGCACTATGGTGATACTTGCACTCCCATACTTTCTAGATTTTAAGCTAGAGGGATAAAATTTGCTGGACTTGGGAACGACGGCAGCCGATGGGAAACGACGGTCTTGTCTTGTTTTCCCAGAACACAGCTGGCTCAATGATAGGATTCACTACTTGTATACAGCTAAAGAATCGGTTGAATCGGTTTTGAGATATACCCATTTTTCCAAGCCATGATTCCCATTCACCTTGCATTACAGTGATTGTTGCACTCCCATAACTCGCCCAATTTTTGAGTTACAAAGCAAAATTCGCTACAGTCGGGGATGGATGCTGACAGACCGGTCTTGTGAAATGTTTTTTCCGAGCCAAAATTCATCCTTGCATTACGGTGTGTTTTGTACTCCTATCAAATTTTAAGCTACAAAGACAAAATTCGCTGGAATTAGGAAAAGCTTTGCATCAAGACCGGTCTTGGAATCGCAGAGTGATCATATTCTTCCTTTACTCATCACTCTTCATGAAGTTCGCTTCATTTATTTCTCATGGGAAAATTGTGTAATTTGTCATATTTTGAGCTACAAACAGGAAACTTGCCATGTCTCATGTCATTTGCAGGAACACCCACCAGTGGAGTCAGAGAAGGATGCAGAAAAATTACAAATGAAATCGCAAAGTGATGGCATGCTTACTTTACTCTTTAAGAAATATTGACAGAAAATTTTGAGAACCACTGTCTTAAACTGTTCGTCATGTTGTGTGCTGAATCATGCAGTAAAGCTGCAGTTAGAGATCTAGAACCTTTCGTTCTGAATTCTATGACAAGGACTGTTATATCTTTAAATAATAATAAATTAGACTTATTCAGAATTGTGACTTTACCAAACTCGAACAATAATCTGTTACAAATATCCATCCATCCATCCATCCATCCATTACCTTCCGCTTGTCCGGGGTTCGGGTCGCGGGGGCAGCAACCGAAGTAGGGAGACCCAGACCTCCCTCGCCCCAGCCACCTCCACCAGCTCGACTGGGGGAACCCCGAGGTGTTCCCAGACCCGCTGAGAGATTTAATCCCTCCAGCGTGTCCTGGGTCTTCCCCGGGGTTTCCTCCCAGCTGGACTTGCCTGGAACACCTCCCTAGGAAGGCGCCCAGGAGGCATCCTTACCAGATGCCCGAACCACCTCAACTGGCTGCTTTCAATGCGGAGGAGTAGCGGCTCCACTTCGAGTCTCTCCCTGATGAATGAGCTTCTCACCCCATCTCCAAGGGAGAGCCCAGCCACCCTGTGGAGAAAACCCATTTCGGCCGCTTGTATTCGCTTGCTCTTTCAGTCATTACCCAAAGCTCATGACCATAGGTGAGGGTGGGAATGTAGATTGACTGGTAAATCGAGAGCCTTTCCTTGTGGCTCAGCTCCTTCTCTACCACAACAGACCAGTATAGGGTCCGCATCCCTGCTGACCCCGCGCTGATCCGTCTGTCATCTTACCATCACTCGTGAACAAGATCCCGAGATACTTAAACTCCTCCACTTAAGGCAAGATCTGATCCCTGACCCAGAGAGGACTATCTACCCTTTTCCGAGTGAGAACCATGGCCGCTTCACACTCGGCTGCAAACCGATCCAGTAAGAGCTGAAATTTGCAGCCTGATGATGCTAACAGGACCAAATCGTCTGCAAACAGCAGCGACGTGATCCTCAGATCACCAAACCGGACACCCTCCATCCCCTGGCTGCGCCCAGAAATTCTGTCCATATAAATTAGGAACAGAACCGGTGACAAAGGACAGCCCTGATGGAGTCCAACCCTCACTGAAAACAAGTCCGACTTACTGCCGGCCATGCGAACCAAGCTCCTGCTTCGCAAATACAGGGACTGAATGGCCCGTAGTAAGGAGCCATGTACCCCATACTCACGAAGCACCTCCCACAAAACACCCCAAGGGACACAGTCGAAAGCCTTCTCCAGATCACATGTAGACTGGTTGGGCATGAACTCCCATGAACCCTCGAGGATCCTGGAGAGAGTGAAGTGCTGGTCCAGTGTTCCACAACCAGGACGAAAACCACACTGCTCCTCCTGGATCCGAGGTTCGACCATCAGTTGGACTCTCTTCTCCAGTACCCATGCATAGACTTTGCCGGGGAGGCTGAGGAGTGTAATTCCCCTGTAATTGGAACACACCCTCCGGTCCCCCTTTTTAAAAAGAGGCACCACCACCCCCGTCTGCCAGTCCAGAGGCACTGCCCCCGATGACCATGCAATGTTGAAGAGGCGTGTCAGCCAAGACTTCCCCACAACATCCAGAGCTTTGAGAAACTCCGGCCAGATCTCATCCACCCCCGAAGCCCTGCCACCAAGGAGCCCTCTGACTACCTTAGCGACTTCAGCCACAGTGATGGACAAGCCTCCTCCCGGGTCCCTTGCCTCCTCTCCAGAGGGCATATTGGTGGGATTGAGAAGGTCCTTGAAGTATTCCTTCCACCGCCTAATGACGTCCCCAGTCGAATCAACAGTGCACCCCCTCCACTATATACTGTGTTGGTGGCACACTGCTTTCCCCTCCTGAGTCGCCTGACAGTTTGCCAGAATCTTCTAGGAGCCGAACGAAAGTCACTTTCCAAGGTCTCACCGAACTCCTCCCACACCCGGGTTTTGGCCTCCGCAACGCACGAAGCCGCAAATCGCTTGGCCTGTCGGTACCGGTCAGCTGCTTCTGGAGTCCCACAAGCCAACCATGCCTCTTAGGACTCCTTCTTCAACTTGACGGCATCCCTTACACGAGGTGACCACCACCGTGTTCGAGGGTTACTGCCACAACAGGCACCAACTACCTTTCGACCACAGCTCCTGTCCGCCGCCTCAACAACAACGGAGGAACGGAACATGGCCCATTCAGGCTCAATGTTCCCCACCTCCCCCGGAATGAGGTTGAAGCTCTGACGGAGGTGAGAGTTGAACATCCGTCTGACGGGTTCTTCTGCCAAACGTTCGCAGCAAACACTCACTATATGTTTAGGTCTGCCTGGTCTGACCGGAATCTTCCCATCTGATCCAACATGGAAACATCACCCAGATGGGGATTTGAACCGGGAATCCCTAGCGCTGAGAGGCGAACGTGCTAGCCACTAAGCCACCGTGCCGCCCTATTATTATTATTATTATTATTATTACTGTTATTATTTCTATGATCATAATTATAATAATTAATATTATTAATATTATTATTGTTGTTATAGTTTATTTATTTGTCACTAGTTGTACAAATGCCTACTAACATCAGCATGTATGCTTTAAATTCAACCTCCTCCCCCATTGTAAAAAAAGAAATACATTTAAAAAAGAAACATTTGGGTGAAGTTTATTGGGAAATGTAGGTTGTAAAATGAAATATTCATTCTAATCTAATTTCATTAAAATCATTTTAACTATTTCAAAGGTGTGTTTTATTATTATTACAGACTCCTGGTCTGTCTTCCTTAGATACAGGTGAGTCAGAGTGAAATTGAACTTTTGGTTGGTTGCTTCATTTAACAAATTCTGCCTGATGTATTTCAGTGTACAGTTAAGAGTAAAGCCTTAAGGAGCAGGATCATCTCGTCTTTATCTGATCAACTTTGGAACTTCAGGATGATACCAATTTTTCTCTTTTTCACACTGCTGTGTGTAAGGACAGCACGGACACAAAGTAGGCACACCATCATCATTTGTAGTACATATATAAAATATAATGATTTACATTGCAATTGAAAAAATGCAATATTGTGCCATGAAGTTGAAGTTGACATGGTGAGAGAAACTTGGTAAATATATGCTTGTGTGTGTGCATGTGTGTGTGTGTTTTCCAGCAAAACATGAGCTTTTTTATATGTCGGCATGTTCCAACACTTTAAAAGAAAGTGTGTATGGGGCTGATGGAGAGGTGGATACTTACATAGACTTTATAAAGGAGGAAGTAATAGATGTGCAGCCACCATTTGGAACACTTGACGAGATTTACGGCGCATACTAAGGCGCATTGGCAAACCAGAGGTCATGCAAAGTTGTTTTAGACAGAATGGCAGCAATGTTCAAAGACCAGCCCGTACCACAGGGTGAGTAACCATTAAAACTATAACATTTTTTTTAATGATGTAATTCAGTTTATTGATACTGATAGGGAATATAGCTTAACACTTTGGTGACACATGAGTTGGTGTCCTTTTATTTTGTCCACACATGTGGGTAGGTGGTCCTAATTTTGGGGATTTTTTAAAACGTATTCATTCATTCATTCATCAATTATCTTCCGCTTAATCCTCTACTTAGGTCATGGGGTGGTTCCCCAAACCCACCCAGGGAAGAATGTTTTGGGCACTGGGCAGATACACCCAATTATCCTATTCATCACTGGCCACACGGAGACACACAAACACACTCTATATGGGGCAACTTGGAGAATTCAGTTTACCTTGATCCATGTTTTTATACTGTGGGAGGAAACTGGATAACCTAGAGAAAGCACACAGGCATGGGGAGAACATTTATATAATTCTACAGTGTAGCTGGATTTCTTCATAACTACTGTCGTAGTTACTGTCGTGCCAGTTTTTGCTTAATTCTGTTAGTAATTAATAAACGTACTCCATACAATAATACTAAAGTATAAAAGTACAAACTACAAGATTCAGGTAATAATTGTAGCATATGTTAAAAATGGTGTGTGAATTAAACTAAGGTTTATTTATTTATTAAGCTAATTGCATAGTAGCTTGTCTCAAAACACATTTACATTTTTACATTGTAACTCTTCTGTGTCCACAGTCCCCCCTCAAAACTCTATTTACTCCAGGAATAAGGTTCAAGTGGGTAAACTGAACATCCTGGTCTGTCATTCCGTACGTTTCTTTCCTCCTTATGTTAATGTGGAATGGACCAAAAATGGCGTCAACGTGACGGAAAGTGCTTCGTTTAGCCACTTGTACCCAAACGATGATTATTCCTACAACCAGTACTCACATCTTAACATCACTCCACAGGAGGGAGACATATACACCTGTACAGTACAACACAGTGCGCTACAGTTCCCAGACACCAAAATCTGGGGTATGATATTGATATAATTGTCTCTGTACAGTTTATTAATTGGGCGAATGAATAACATTTATTAATTGGGCGATTGCCATATATGGCAATAAAACTTTTTATCCGATTATTTTGCCCATCTATCAAGCTATGATTTTTATAGGACACTTCTGGCTCATTGGTTAGATAAGTGCTTGTATATAGCTAGGGATTTGCTTGAACCGTTCCCACGATATTTCCATTTTTTCAGAGTCAAAATTCCCATTCACTTTGCGTTACTGTGATTTTTGCACTCCCGTAACTTGGCCAATTTTAAAGCTACAAGAATGAATTTTACTGGATTTGGAGATGGAGGAAGCCAGGCCAGTCTTGTGAACTTGCACAGTGATCGCACTCTTTGTTTGGTCGTAATCACTCTGCAAATTTGACTTTATTTATTTTCTATGAGAAAAATTTGATCATTAAAATTGGAGTAACTGTCAATTTTTGAGCTACAGACACAAAATTTGCCAGATTTGCAGACACCGTCCATCTGAAACCATAGACTTATTGTGCCCCCCCCAGACACCCATCCATGTCTATTTTTAATCCCATTTATTCGCACCCACTGTTCCATTTTTAAACTGTCCCAACCATTGATGTGACCACGATTTATAGACACCCTATTACCCGGCCACGCCCACTTTTCTGACCTCATTCACTGTTTTGCTTTGATATACGTATACATTGTGTCTCCCACGGCCCCGCTACAATCACACTCGCTTTCCTGTTTTATTTTTGTTCATTGTCGTCTTTTGCTATAGCAAAAGCTTTTATAATGTATTTGAAATTGCAAATTTTGTGAGTAAAAATGGCATAATTTATGTGTGAAAGCTTACATTTATTACATTTACCAACTTGTAATACCCAAACTTTTAATATGAAATGTTTGTGTATGTGTGTGTCTGTTACAGAGGTTGATAGGAAGCTCCCAAGAATCATGCCCACTGTAATTTGTGGAGTGGGTTTGGCTTTGGGACTTGTTGGGGTTGTGCTTGGAACTTTTTTCCTTCTCAAAGGTACCCGTGTGGTACCGGAGTAACCGCGGTAAGGTCAAGTAGTCAAATGTTAATGCGTGTTCAATTATGTTATGAGTGCCTATGTCACCTGTCCCTCATTTAGTGTACTCATTGTCTCCGTTGGGTGATTGGTTTGTTTTTGTGCACGTGATTGGGTGTTTGTGTATTTAGGTTCTGTGTTCCCCTTCCCCATGCACGTCTTTATTTTTCCTATGTCGTCTCATTTGCTTGTTACTCCTCCGTGTTTGTGTCCCTACACCTTTTTAATTAATAAAAACCCTGTTTTGTTTTATGTCCTGGTGTTTCCTAACTTTCCTGCGCTTAAAGCCGGTTCGGCGTCATCCGCACAGCCGATTTCCGGGTAAGACGAGCGAGTCTGACAGAAAGACGTGCCTTAATATCTGGAGAGTTTCGAGCACCAGGGGTTGCCCTCCGTTGAGCCCGAGTACCAGGGGCCTCCTGCCGCCGAGTCCGAGCACCAGGGGCCGCTCGCCGCCGAGTTCGAGCACCAGAGACCGCCCGCCGCCGAGTCCAAGCACCAGGGTCCACCCGCTGCCGAGCCCGAGCACTAGGGGTCCACCCGGCGCTGAGCCTGAACACCAGGGTCCACCCGCCGCCGAGCCGGAGCACCAGGGGCCGCCCGCTGTCAAGCCCGAGCATCAGGGGCCGCCCACCGCCGAGCCCAAGCACCAGGGGCGCTCTCCTCGCCTTGCAACCAGAGGGCGCCGATCAACACCCCGCAGCGAGATGGCGTGCTCCACGCCTCGTCGGCAGAAGGCGTTCATCATGCCTCATCAACTGAGGGACACCCGCCCCTTCTTTGCGAGAACTGTTTTTCTTTTTTTTTCCCTCTTCTTGGTCGCTTCCCCATTTTTACACGACCGTTGGGGTGCAAAAGTTATGTTACTCATGTTATGAGTGCCTATGTCACCTGTCCCTTATTTAGTGTTCTCTTTGTCTCCGTTGGGTGATTGGTTTGTTTTTGTGCACGTGATTGGGTGTTTGTGTATTTAGGTTTCGTGTTCCCCTTTCCCCGTGAACGTCTTTATTTTTCCTAACTCTCCTGCGCTTAAAGACGGTTCAGCGCTGCGCATTACTGCGCGCAGGTGTTTCGTGTAAGCATTTTTGGACAAATCGGCATTGCGTATTGCTCCACGCATCCGATTCCCTGTAAACGTTTTCAGGCGCTTTCGCCGTGCGCATTTACTCTGCGCAGCCGATTTCCGGGTAAGACGAGCGAGTCTGACAGATTTTTTAAATATCTGACTCCAAAGATATTTTTTATAAAAGGTAACTTTTAGTTACACGAATGCTTTTCTGCACTAAATAGGTTAATTTTATCTTAATGGTTTAATCTGACGCAAGTATTTTACAAGCATGCAGAAATCTTAATTCTGTCAGAGGCTTTTATAATACATGGACAGATACTATATTGACATGTGGATATGTCTTTTATATACCTCAGAGATCAATCTTATCGATGCTTAAAATATACAATTTAATAAGTAAATTAGCTTTGATCTCCAGTCCTAAAGGAACAACTGGAAACTTTGGCTTAATGTACTAACAAAGATTATTACAAGGAAAGGTAAAATTACTTAAAAATACAAAGGTAAGATTATTAAACAGATTACAATATAAGGTTACACCACTATTACTGCTTCAATGGTAAATAAACGCCCCCTCTAGGAAAAAAACTCATGTGTCACGAGAAGGTTGGAAATGCCGGAACCAAGAGCACAGCAAGGTAGTCCTTGGCTAAGCAGAGCCTGACCAGGCCAAAACCAAGCAGAGCAGGGCCCAGCAGCACCACTGGCCAGAGCCAGACCAGGAGACCAAGAGAGCGAGTTTGCCTGTTGCATCCTTTTTATGTCCCCAAGAACTTTTAATCCATAGTATGTTAAAGAGGCTAGGAGCAAAGATCCTCTGTTTAATTAATGTGTTAAGGAGGTATTCAGACAGTGAAAACCTATTTTAGAATTGGTTTTAGGGACAAATGGTAGGTTCTGAACCTGGTATGTAATGAACTGACTTGTTTGTAAGGAGCCCTAGATCTGATGCTTCATACGGGCTGGTTCCTGTGATCTTCTGAAAGACAAAGACTGGTCAAGTTTCCAATACAGACCATTTGTCCTCACATGAAAGAGGTCACGGTACTTATACTAATAAGTGGTTCTGTGTCAGAATTATGCAGTTTCATATTTGTACTAGCTTAGTGATCTTAGCTTAGTGTACATTCCTTGTAAACCCCCATCTTTAGAAGACGATCATATGCATACCAAACATGACATAGAGCAAACCATAATGATGCATGATTATTATTTATTCAATAAAACACAAGTTTCATTATTTCTACTTTTTTACCAAAAAAGGTCAAATTGGCTTAATTATATTGAAAAAGTAATGAAATGTCTCATACATGGCTTAAAATACTGTTAATTATAAAAAAAATAATTTATATGTAGCTTTTTGTGAACAAGGAAATAATTTAGAGATTAATATGCCAGAGTGTATTTATATTTAGTGAAAAGGCTAAATAAGTCTGTAACGAGGGGTGGGCACCAATGAGGAATGAAGACAGGAACAGGCTTTATTACAAAGTACTTAAACCACATTAATTTACCACTGTAATGGCCTGGCGTCGCTCGCTTATTGTATAAATACATTAATTATGTCAGCATATCTTTATTACTGCTTGTGTGGTGTTTTATGTGGTATGAACAGGTTCTGGTTAGATTGTTTAGATTCTGCCTGGCAACTGACTACTTCTTCTGTATGCTGGTAAATGATTGGTTTATGAAAAAGCTTATCATAATACACTTCTCAAGGATTGTGTTCTCCTTCATTCGGACTTTAGTGAAGAAAAGACCACCAGAGCCACAATGACCAAACTGGAAAAAATACTTTTTATTGTTTTCTATTGTTTTATTGTCTTTGTTTTACTGGGTAAGTAGACTTATGAGATTGTTGCCTTGTTTTTTAACAAAACAAAGACAATTACAATTTCAATTTCCAGAAAAAAGGCACTTTTTCTAAATACAATAGACAAATGGACCAAAATAGGGTTTTTCATGTTCCATGTATTTTTGACAGAATATAAACATATTTAGAATATGATGCTGCAATACATTTTAAAAACAGTTGGGGCTTGTCAGCCTATAAAACACATTTCCACAGTCTTTCTTTTGCTTTTTTTATGCGGAGCTTGAATACGACTTCTCTTCATAATGATTGCAGGTTTTCTGCTGATTGGGTTAGGCGTTGCCCCGGTATATCGGGAAAGTCGAAGTGTTAGGCCAGCTGTCCAGCCTCCCTTCACGCTGCCTAATATGACTGATGTGATGGTTAGATCCATTGGAACTTAGACTATGACTATTAATCGCAACACAGAAACCATCAGAAATGGAAACAAGGTTAGAGACTTGGAGGTTGGAGATGATATAGGAGCAATGAGCTGCCAACCATGTTTTTGGACTGAGAGCAAACTGGTGAACCTGAAAGAAACACACACATGGACCCGGGGAGGATATGGGAACTCCATCCAGATTGGGATTACAACCTAGAATCCCTAGTGCTGCGAGGAGAATGTGCTAACCACTAAGCCACCGTGCCACCAAATAAACAAACAACCAAATTTTTAAAAATGGACTATTTCAAAACCTTAACTTTATTTTTCTTTAATAATAATTTGATGGCCCAGCTTGTTTATGGTCGGTTTGCTGCAATGACTCAAATTCTATTGAGATGCAGTTTAATTATGCTTTCATTGTTCGATCGTGAAGCAGGTGGTACAGTGGCTTAGTGGTCAGCACGTTTGTTTCTCTGGTTTTCTTTCACAGTCCAAAAACATGGATTCAAGGTAAATCAAATGCACTAAAATGCCCCATATAGAGTGTGTTTGTGTGTGTGTCCCCGTGTGAGTGAGATTATGTCCAGTGATAGATTGCCCCCATGTCCTGGTTGTATCTGCCCAGCATTCGAAACGTTTTCCTCTGGATGGTCATAGGGAACCCCCTGCAATCGTAGTAGAAAATTAAAAGGAAGATGAATCTGCAACCACACTCGCATTTTCTTTAGGAAATGCACTTGTCGGGCGGCACGGTGGCTTAGTGGTTAGCACGTTTGCCTCTCAGCGCTAGGGATTCCCGGTTCGAATCCCCATCTGGGTGGAGTTTCCATGTTCTCCCCGTGTCTGCGTGGGTTTCCTCCGGGTTCTCCGTTTTCCTCCCACAGTCCAAAAACATGGATCAAGTCAATTGAATTCTCAAAATTGCCCCATATAGAGTGTGTCTGTGTGAGTGAGTGTGTGCCCAGCGATGGATTGGCGCCCTGTCCTGGGTCTATCTGCCCAGCGACCGAGACGTTTTCCCCTGGATGGGCATGGGGAACCCCACTGCGACCCTAATAGAGGATAAGCGGGAGATAATGAATGAATGAATGAAATGCACTTGTCTAGTTTTTGTTATAAATCATCAACCAAATTGATTCACCAATCTTCTGGCATGGTTATGTCTCACACAGAAAACCACCGCAATTTCATATGTCTATTAAACAAAAATTCTAAAGTGTATTTACTGAAATGCTTTTTTGGAGACTGGATTTGTATGTTTATAAATCTATGCGTACAAGTATGAGTTCTAGATAAAAAACTATGTCAGTTACTCAAGATGAATATATGAAAATGCATTTTTTATTGAGGACAAATGTTTTCTTTTATTAGATGGACATTTTGTGGCATATCATTCTAAGTGCATAACAAGATATGAGGACGGACGGGACATGGTGTACATTCATACTTTAATTTTTGATCAGCAAAGGATCATTCAGTTTAACAGCACTGTGGGAAAGTATGTGGGATACACTGAGTATGATATAAAAAGAGCAGAGGTCTGGAACAATAACACTGCAAATCTACAGAGAGCCAATGATGAAGTGGATAGATTCTGTAGGTTCAATAATAAAATTTACTATGAAGAACTTTTTAATAAAGTAGGTGAGTTTGTTGATGCAAAAAATGTATCATATAACAAAAGGGAAAAAAAAACAAGTGACATATTTACCAATCTTCCATCTTTTATTTCTTGTTAATGTGTTGTTTTGTTTTAATGCTATAGTTGCACCAGAAATTGAAATTGAATTAGTGAAAGAAGCAAAAGGACCTCACCCTGGGCTATTGGTGTGTAGTGCCTATAACTTTTACCCTCCTGCCATTGAGGTGACGTGGCTAAAAAATGGTCAAGTGATTAAAGGTGGCCTTACATCCATAGAGCAAATGGCTAATGGAGACTGGTACTATCAGATTCATGCTCACCTGAGGTACATGCCACAATTTGGAGAGAAGATTTTCTGTGTGGTTCAACACGCCAGCTCCATTAAGACTTACATCTATCAATGGGGTATGTATATTGTAGCTCACGGTGTTTGATCCAGGTCATTGTGTACATATGTTGAAATGAAACAATCTACTGTTTCTGACAGATAACTCTGGCTTTGAGGCTGATCAAAGCAAAATTGTTATTGGAGTTTCGGGTCTAGTTTTAGGGATCATCCTGTTGGCTGCTGGATTAATCTATGACAAAAAAAAACACCCAAGGTCAGTCAATTATTTTACTTTTAGGAGACAAGAAAAATAATACATTTACAAATAACCCAACTTGGTTGGGTGTCAGAGTACAGGATTGGTAAAACCCTCTTGGAGCAATTAGGATTAAGGATCTTGCTCAAGGACCCACAATGGCAACCTTCTGATTGATAGCCCAACACCCTAACTGCTGAGCTACCACACTCTTTTGTTGGATGGCTTTTAGCCACAAACACAAAATGGCTTTTGCGCCATTTCTCAAGACAGCTCTTGTCGCAAAGCTGGAGGATTTTTATGCCACACTACTCTATACCTCATGGATAGTGTTAGCATTTTTTCCTGTACTCATTTTGGGTGCCCATGGGTCATTTACTTGTAATGTTTTTTGCAAATTGATTTGTAACCAGGGCGTGAAATATGAAAAAGCCATTTTACCCAGTTCTAAACTAATTCTTGGTACTTTAAAAAGCAATCGTTTGGATGAGCAAGAGTCATAGCAGCTATTGAAACTAGACAAAAATTGACATACATAAAGAGGGAGTATACCAAGCACTGCTTAATAAATAAAAAATATACCAGAGCTGATGCCTTCTTATACTTAATGAAGGCCAAAAAAAATCATAAAGTACACAGTGATGATTGTAGCTTAGAATGACCAGATGTACCCCGCTTTGTGTGGGACAATCATGCATTTTCGTTGCTTTTTACGTGTCCAGCAAATTGAGACGTTGTCCCACATAGTTATTAAAAGTCAGCCTGCAGTTTTGAAATGCATGTTTAGAATCTTCTATTGGATGGCTGTGTTGTCTGTTATCATGGAGAGGCGGGCTGTTTGAATGTCAACCAATCGGGAATGTGGACGCATGTTAAGGGCGCGCCCACCAACACAAACAATGCAAATCAGGTCAGAACAGCACTGGCATGCAGCAGGAGATCTGGAGGAGAGAGAGGTAAACACGACCCTACAGCTGAAAAACCAAAATGCAGCTGCAACAGAGACTGGGAAACTATCCACCCCTGAGTGAAACCTGTGCAAGGCAAGTCTGATACAGTTTTATCAAGATTCAAACACAGATAAAGTAACAGCAGCTAAACTAAGTAGCGTTTACCACACTGTAAAACACTCCCTATCATACAGGTTTAAGCACATTGAAGAACTGTCTGTTCTGTTTAATTGTACTCGTGTATGTACAGTATATCCATCCATTATCTTCGTAGTCCCCATTGGTGTCCCACATTGTCCCACACAAACAGTCTTTATCACACATCTGGTGAATTGGAATCTGGTCACCCTAGTGTAGCTAGATGAATTAGATATAAAATGTAGAGCACTGTGATAAATCAAATCGAAACGGCGGAGTATAGAAGAGTCGGCATGCTTAAAGATAAGATAATGTAATCTAAAAACGTAGCTTTTACCAGTTTTTTTGAGAGGCTAAATGTAGGCAGTTCCTATTATGATACCAAAACCATGTACTCTAACCTTTAATTTATTAATAGACTTTCATTACGTGCTCTGAAGGAGAGCGTTTCAACCATCCTAATACTCATGTAATTATAGGCTGGCAGTCTTTTTCTTTCAGTCCCTTTTAAAGTATGAATACCAACAGGAATTACAGAGTGAGCTCTGGAAAAGGTCATGAATTTGGTTTTGGAACCAACTTCAGTCCATCCAGCAAGGCTTGTAGATGGTAAAAGGCAGTCTGGAGTTTAGCAAAGAAGTGGCAACTAAATGGACTACTGTATAATCTGTACAAAGATGCAGTTTAGCATCTTTGGGGGGGGGGGGGGGTCCCCATGCCATGCCCATCCAGGGGAGAGCGTGTCGGGTGCTGGGCAGATACACCCAGGACAGGCTGCCAATCTACCGCTGGGCACACACTCACTCACACAGGCACACTCCATATGGGGCAATTTGAAGAATTTAATTGACATGGATCAATGTGTAAGAAACGCTCGTTCTTCCCCAGGAGATCGGCTACACGGGAGGAATGCATACGCCGCTTGCGCCTTGTGAGCGTTTTACGGGAATCGGCTACGCGGGGAAAAATGCGTACACCGGTCCATCGGGTAAAACGCTCCCATGGATATAACCTGCGCGGGAGTACTGCGCAGCGCCGCACTGTGGTTGAGCACGGAAGAAGAGTTCGGAGAACACGGGGCATAAAAACAAACAGGATTTATTATTTAAAAATGGTGTAGGGACACCAACAGAAAGGGGGAACAAACGAAACTAACATCAGGATATTACCGAAACAAAGACGTGCACGGGAGAGAGGGAATACGGAAACTAAATACAAAAACACCCAATCACGGGCACAAAAACAAACCAATCACCCAACGGAGTCCATAAGTACATTAATGAGGGACAGGTGCCCCAGGCACCTGTGACACAATGTTTTTAGACTATGGGAGAAAACTGGAAAACCCAGAGGAAATCCACGTGGACACGGAGAGAACACCTTTCCATTATTAATAATAAAAATAATAATAATATAGGAGCTACAATTGAATCTTATCTATATACAGATATATACAAATATATAGACATTCATCTATTTAACAATTTTATTACCGTTCTTTTTTCAGGATGAAACCAGCCAGCCAGTAAGTTTAAGATTTATTATTTACATTTAGCTTCTAAATTTAACAATTACAATATTAAACCAATTTCCGTTTTTTTTTTGTTAAAGTTTTCTGCCATGTTTTCATTATTATCCCCAACTCTGCACATCATTAAGGATGATGCATCGGTGATAAATGGACATGGTTAAAGCAATTCTTCAAACTTTAAAAAAAAAAATTCTGCACCTAGATTTTAGGTAAACTGAAGATAATTGTTTGGTGCGCTTCACAATCTCCAGGGAAGAGCCATCCATGTTTAGTGGCGAGTGATCCCTTCCTGTTCCTCCAAAGTTGATGAGCATCTTGACCGTCCATTAGTCCCATTGCACCTCCCTAGGACAAAAATCCTGTCTCTATTCCTCATTGTTGTCCATATTTGTTGGAATCTCAAATTACCATTTAATTTTTTCAAAACATTGCTGCTTAAGCTAAACTTGGGTTTTTATATAAACATGTACATATAAGTTTAAATAAGCAATATATTATTATTGATACCAGAAATATTTCTTAACTTGCACATGTATGTTAATAAAATAAGGTTAGTTTAGTTGAATAAATCTAGATAAAATTTTTGATTGGATTGAGTATATAACTACAAACCTATTAATGGTGATGCTTATTTATTCATTAATTCATTCATTATCACCCGCTTTATCCTCTACTAAGGTCGCGGTGGGGTTCCCCATGCCCATCCAGGGGAGAACGTCTCGGGCGCTGGGCAGATAGACCCAGGACAGGGCGCCAATCCATCGCTGGATGCTTATTTAATGGGTCCACAAATAAACCTAGCCGGAGCACTGGGGGAGATGGCAGATGATTAGCACTGTAGGGGTACTAGAAGCTATTTAAAAAATTCTATTAAAAAAGTTACAAAAGTTACTTGTTGTAGGATTAATGTCTTTATACTAAACTACATTGTCTGTTGCTAGTCGTTTCAATGAGTGCCATTGAGCATAATCCTTCCTCCTCTCTCTTTAATATCATTTGTTGGTAGTTTCACTAGGAAGGTATTGTGGCGTCCACCACTGGAGTAAGTAGGGGGCTGCTTCCCAGCATGCCATGTACGACACCCTGAATGTGTGTTCACATTAGTGTATTTGTTTATTTTTATATATATATATATATATATATATATATATATATATATATACATATTGTATATGTTATATGATATTGTTCGATTATATGTTCAATTGAATGGACTTTTTACCCCCTAATCTCTAAGTTCTAGAGCAGGGGTCTCAAACTCAAAAAACCTGGGGGCCACTAACCAGGCTGTGTTTTTGATGAGGGGCCAGATTAAAGAATTGCAACAAAAAGCAGCGGGTAAATGAAAAATCAACCATTTATATAATAAATATGTACACATATTGTAATTCAAATAAATTTGATACATTGTACATTCAAATACACTCAGTGTTTGCTCGCTGCTTGCTACCAGAAACTTCACAGTGCTTCTTCTGACACAAATGAGCCACATTTGCTTTAAGTGAGTTTGCAGTGGACACTCTGATGATGGACTGGAGATTGGCATTGGTCAGTCTGGATCTGTGCTTGGATTTATTAAATTTTATAGTTGAGAAGAGTTTTTTTTCACACACATATATACTTTTTTTTCCAAGTGAACTTTTCTTTTATTTTTTGAGAGTTTCGAAAGTGACATTTTTGCTGGGAATGGTGAGCGCATGTGTAGCGTAGTGTCACATCCACTTTACATTCTGTACCTGCTATTCCTATTCCTTCCTGCCACTGGTGGCGCTTGGAGTTCTTCTCCAGAGTTCTAATTACTACTTCTTGTTTATCTTTCTATCTCACTGTTCGGTTGGGTTGGCTGTTTGCGTCTGATCTTCGGTAATGCGTTCCCCCTGCTACCCAGGGGGTAGCCTTTCCGGAGAGTTCAGTTTCCCGAGTGTCAGCGATCATATTCATCATGGCGTTACACTATCAGTACGTTTACTGGGGTTTGAGCGCTGTTTTCAATAAACCAGTTGTAGAATATTGTGCTGTAACATGGGCACTATGCTTAAGGTATGCATTGCGGGTGGACGAATAAAGGTGTGACACACGAGAGATGTACGAAACATGTGGAAAAGAGTAAAGAGATTCGGAGTTCCTATTACTATATGATTCTGTGTCTTTCATTAGCACCAGCGACACGTCTACACCAGTGACTGTTATAGCGTTCACCGACTTCGGCTTTGTTTCTGAGGACAATCCGTTATTATTATTATTAAAAAAAAAAATGTATGCTTATTTTGTTAACCCTTAAGGGGGCTGTATAACACTGCTTCACGGGCTGGATGTGGCCCGCCGGGCGGCACTTTGAGACCACTGCTCTTGAGAGTATGTAAAGTGCAAATGTGTCATGCCTTACTATGTGGAACTGCAAAAGGAGAGGAGTATAGACCAAATGCACATTGTGTATGTTTAATAAATGAGATGAATCTAAAAGTTCAAACTGAATGCACGTCTTACGCTGTCTTTTTTTCTTTTAACAAAAACTTCTGTTGGAGTGTGTAAATAAAGAACATTTTCTGGTAAACATGGCAACCCAACTCATGGTCTCTTCCTGCAATTTGATACATTCATCTTTTTTTCTAAAAGACCAGGGTGGTGTTTCATTTTAAAATACTGTCAATAGTTTTTGGTGCTGGTTTGTAACCAGTACAGTCACTAAGAAAGCGTTTTTTTGTTTGTGTTTCATTTTCCCATTCTGATTACATGTGTGAATTCAGCTGAACCCAGCTGAACAGAACTATGATATCAGAGCTTCCAGTGGTTAAGTCTGCCCCGGAGGAGTGTAGGCACTGGCTGAAAGACACAAGGACACCCTTTTCAGGTCTAAACCGACCACAACAACCTGGCGTACATCTAGTAGGCCAATCAGCTTAATCCTTGCCAAGCCAGATTAACCCCCATCAACAAGTGCTGGGGCACCAATGTTTTTAGCCATGATTGAGGACATGGAGGTAGTTAGGGTGGTGGTGGAGAGCTGATAATCAGCTGTGGCAACTACTAGTGGCAATACAATACAATAATTGCTGATAGTCACGTCCCATCACATGGAACATTAAAAAAGTACGTAACCAGGCCCTTTAACTGGAACCAGGTTCCAATAATGGTCCAACCAATTAGCTGTGTGTACAAGTTTTCCCTCAAGTTATTTAATGGGGACACTTTATCCAGCTTACTGCTCACCCTGGCAATACTCATACAGCCAAATTGATCTATGGGCGATTCTGGGTTTGTAGCAGGATACCTGTAATTTTGCGGTGTCCTCTTGGGTGCATGCACAAAATAAAGACTTCTGTTCTTGTTTGTGGGTCTTCTGCTTTCGCTTCCAATCCTCTCATACACATGGTCCCGTATTTCACTGGAATTCATCACTTTAAGGGCCGCATGGTGCATCCCTTAGACCAAGCTACCATCCACCAAGGAGATGCTGCATTGCGATTAAAGTAAACAAACAGAAATAGTTCATTAAAAAAAACAGTACAATCAAAAATATAAATTAAGAAAACATGAGCGAACCATAAAAACCTAATTTGTTAAACATGAACACATTCAGAAATTGATGCTGCAACACAAAAATTAAAATTTACATTTAAAATTAAAGATTAACATGTCCTGGGTGTATCTGCCCTGACTTTGGTTTCCAGATTCAAATTGCAGGTATTAAGGTTACATCCAACAAAAAACATCTAACAATGTTTCTAACAATGTTCATGACATAAAAAATGGATTCTTCTTAAAGGCTTGGTTTGTAGATCAAATTATGAAAAAATAATAATTATAACAATTCTCTATTCCTAATTACAAGAAGTATCAGCGTGATCTACCCTATGTATTTATTCAGAATAAGAATCAGAATAATTTATTAATCCCTGGGGGGAAATTACAGTTTTCAATGCTTCCATAATTGTTAACTGTTTATAATGAGCACTGGTTAAAATAACAATAAAAATTGTAGCAGGTTAGTCTTAATACCAGCGAACCAATAAAAAAGAAAATTTTCTATTTATTGTTCTTAAAAAATTAATGGTTAATTAGTTGTTATTTGAAAATTTCAAATAACAAAGCCCAAAGATCATTGGTTCATTAAATGCTTCCTAAGAGTAAATGTAAATCCGAAAACAATATGTAATTGCAAATGCAGATATACATGATCAAGCAATTGATTTTGAGGTGACAGGTATCATATAATACAAGGCATTCAATTCTTATATCTGCTCTAATGACGACTGGAATAATACAACAAAACTGATCTGGTGCCTCCATTTTTTTTTAAAAACTAAAGAAAAAATATTTCAACCAATGCTAAGCCTCATTTAACAGATGCGGGCCTTTATACTCTTAAAGGTTAAGGTAATGGACTTGATCGGAGATATGGAGGGTAAAATTTAAAAAACTATATATTTTAAATTACATAAATTTTTCATGTATATATAATTTATATATTATAAATTATAAGGTTTCTATTACAAAAGTGCCTTCAGTTGAATAAAAATAAAAATGAGACATGAGAATGAAATGCAATTGCTTCCCCCCCCCCCCATAGATACAGCTAATATGGTAATGTTATAATTTCCTACTTTGTAATCCATTCACTGTACTAATATAATAGAGCATGAACATGATGCATTAAGTGCGTGATTTAAACTTTGTTAACAGTAAGAGAAAATCTCTATCTTAAGTCTTAAAACAGCATTTCTGTTATGCATGGTTCATTAAGCCTTTATGAGCCTATTTGTTTTTTGAGAAATCAGATCACTGACACATGAGTAGAACCCGCTTACATCCTTCAAATAAGCAGGTGCTTATTTGCAGGTAATCAGAACAATGGCATGTAAATAATGCATTCTTCCTATCACTGAAGTAAAAATGATGTAACACCAGTTTTACCTGAGGGTAAGGTTGCCACCACGGCTCCTCTGGGCCATGACCACAATGATGAGCACACTCATTTATGCAGACTTACACAAACACACAATATATGGGGCAATTTAGAGCATTCAATTTACCTTGAATCCCTTTTTTTGACTGGGGAGAAAACCAGAGAACCCGGAGAAAACCCACGCAGACACAGGGTGAACATGGAAATCCCTATTCCCATCCAGGAGAGTCAGTGACTGTGTATGTATGTGTATGTGTGCGTGTATTTTACTCTATGGAGGGTCAGTGAGTGGGTGTGTATTTCCTGTGTGGGGAGTCAGTGTGTGTGTGTGTGTGTGTGTGTGTGTGTGTGTGTGTGTGTGTGTTTGGGATAATTTGTTAGTCTGCTTTAATATGTTCCTCAATGATCAGGAACTCTGTATGTGGCGGCATTTCACTAAATACCAACCGCGAAGTCAGTGTGTGTGTGTTACTCTGTCGAAAGTGTCGAAAGTCAGTAACTGTATATGTGTTGTGTGTATGTATTTATTTTACTCTGTGTAGTGTGTGTGTGTGTGTGTGTGTGTGTTTTACTCTGTGGAGAGTCAGTGACTGTGTGTATATTTTACTTTGTTTATAGTGAGAGTTTATTTGAGAGATTTTCTTATATCCATCGCTTTAAGAGATTTTTGGGGAGTGTGTGTGTGTGTGTGTGTGTGTGTGTGTGTGTGTGTGTGTGTGTGTGTGTGTGTGTATTTTACCCCCCCCCCCCCCCCCCCCCCCCCCCCCCCCCCCCCCCCCCCCCCCCCCCCCCCCCCCCCCCCCCCCCCCCCCCCCCCCCCCCCCCCCCCCCCCCCCCCCGTTTTGTAATGTGATGGAGATGGTGTTATTAGTATATTTAGTTATTAGTATTGTAATTCAAAATGCTTTACAGAGTAATGAATATAATAAAAGCCATTTAAAAAAAATTAAATGATTGAAATTGTGCATTAAAATAAGGAAAAATATGAATAAAAGCAAGGAATCTGACCAATTAAAATAAAAATTCATAAAAAGAGTAAAAGAAAAGTTGATTTGAATTAGGAATATTTATGACCATACCTAAAAATATGGGTCACCCCTCTGAATTTGCACTTATAGTAACTTCATCGTCTGTAAAGTTAGGTTGAAGTGCGAGATCACATTTTTTTTTGTTTAATATTCATGAATCAATTGAGGGCAGCACGTTAACCCAGCGATGGATTGGCGCCCTGTCCTGGGTCTATCTGCCCAGCGCCCGAGACGTTCTCCCCTGGATGGGCATGAGGAACCCCACCGCGACAATAATAGAGGATAAGCGGGAGATAATGAATGAATGAATGAATGAACGTTAGCAAGTTAGCCTCTCAGCACTAGGGATTCCCGGTTTGAATACCAATCTTGGTGGAGTTTCCATGTTCTCCCCGTGTCCGCGTAGGTTTCCTACAGGTTTTCCAGTTTTTTCGCACAGTCCAAAAACGTGGATCTAGGTCAATTGAATTCTCAAAATTACCCCATATAGAGTTTGTTTGTGTCAGGGTGAGTGAGCGTGTGCCCAGCGATTTATTGGCACCTTGTCCTGGGTGTATCTGCCCAGCGCCCGAAACGTTCTCCCCTAGATCTGCATGGGGAACCCCCCACAACCCTAGTAGAGGATAAAGTGGAAGATAATAGATAATAGATAGTCCCATCAGCGAATTCACACAGAGGAGAAACCGTATGCCTATTCACAGTGCGGAAAGCGCTTTAATCAGTCGAGTAACCTCAAACGCCACCAGCAAATTCACACAGGTAAGAACTCATATAGCTGTTTACAGTGTGGAAAGAGCTTCACCAAATGAACTGGACTGAAATACCACCAGCGCACTCACACTGGAGAGCAACCATATTCCTGCGCACAGTGTGGAAAGAGTTTTATTCAAAAACGAAACCTCATTTCGCACCAGCGCATTCACAATGGGGATAAAACCTATCCCTGCTCACAGTGTGGCAAGAGTTTTATTCAGCTGAGTGGACTCAGTTACCATCAGTGTGTTCACAATGGTGTAAAACCCTACTTTTGCTCACTGTGTGGGAAGAGTTTTACCAAAGGAAGCCATCTTAAACGCCACCACCGCATTCACACGGGAGAGAAACCCTATTCCTGCTCCTAATGTGGGAAGTCTTTTGCTCAGCAGAGTGATCTAAAATCCCACCAGCGTGTTCACACGGGAGAAAAACCCTATGCCTGTGCCAAATGTGGCAAAAGCTTTGCTCACCAGAGCAATCTGAAATCCCACCAGCACATTCACATGGGAGAGAAACCGTACTCCTGCTCAGAGTGCGGGAAGAGCTTTGCTCATTAGAAGAACCTCAAATCGCACCTGCGCATGCACTCCGAAGAAAAACCTTACTCCTGCTCCCAGTGCAGAAAGAGTTTTGAGCACCAGAGTGGTCTTAGACAACATCAGCGCATTCACACAGGAGAGAAACACTCCTGTTCTCATTGTGGGAAGTGTTTTACTCAACCCGGTGCTCTCAAAACACATAAGCGGATTCACACAGGTGAGAAACCATACACTTGTTCAGAGTGTGGGAAGAGTTTCACTGAGCAAGGGACGTTAAAAAAACGTCAGCGCATTCATACCGGGGGAAAAACCTTATTTGTGCTCTTTTACTGAGATTACTCAGTAAAAGAGTACTGAGATTACTGAGGTCCAGAAATAAAACACTAATGAGGCCATGACCACTTCTACCTTCACAACATCACAGCAAGAAGGTCCTGGGTTTGATTCCAAGTTGGAGTGAATTAAGGTCCTCCCTGTGTGGGTTCACTCCAGGTACTCCGGTTTCCTCCCATAGTCCGAGGCACCATTTTGCCAACCGTGCGACATTCCACCAATGATAGAACACATCCTCATCTGCTATATGTAAATTTTACCACCAAGAAAAGAACATAAAAGACCAGAGAAAATATTAAAGTTCCTATTGCAGCTAAACCCTTAATATATATTTAGTGTAACATAATTCTTTTTAATGCTAGAAATGTTGACTAATTTTGCTCCATCTGGATAAGTGTACAACCAACCAAGTGTAAGCCACGAATAGGCAAATATGTCCTAAATTGGCAATGAAACCCCAACAACCAACAACCCACATTTCAAAGATATGCGAATACACTGATGATACTAAAATTGCCCCATAAACCATGAGTTTAACCAAGACGCACAGGACCGACAGTGAATGGAAGTCATTCCATTCAATTGTGTCATATACCGCCTGACCTCATCCCTGCCAGTTTTGGGACATTTAATGTGAGGAACATTGAACTTTGTGCTGTTTGTGTGTACATAGTTGTTTAAGTTTCCATGGTGGAAGAGAAAAATTGGTTTACCAAGTGGTGTTTGTATACTATACAGTTTTGTTAATATGTAACTAAGGTATTTAAAGCCTGGTTGTATGGGGTGAAGTACAAACATACAATCATAAAGATGCTGTAAATATAACAAATGTAATAAACATTTTGTGTTATCAATTCAGTTCTGGTAAAGAAAATTTGGAACCGGAGAACCCAGAGGAAACCCATGTGGACAAGATGGAAACTCCACCCAGATTGGGATTCGAACCGGGAATCCCTAGCGCTGAGAGGTGAACGTGCTAACCACAAAGCCACCAAGATAATTAATTATCTTATCGTCGACTTTCTCAGCGATGATCATTACGTTTTTGAACCCCACCTACAGTCTATTTTTATGGCTTCCAACTGCATTGTTTGACGATAAAGGGTGCATGCAAATATATCTACACCAATAGGCGAAGTGGGCACGAAATTAGATGTTCAGGAACGTTTATGGCATGTTGGTATCCCAGCAATGGAAACCCAAAATGCGCCACTGACTGAAAACAACCTGGACAGACGTTAACAGTCAGAACGTGAATTGTCAACAGAATCCCTAGTGCTGAGAGGCAAATATATTAACCACAAAGCCATCGTGCCGCCCGACTTTTGTATTCTGTGCAAGGCTTAGTTTTATTTTCCGTTACTATCTGACACACTGATGACACTGATGGTAAACTGGCTGCTCTAAATTCCCCCATTTCAATTATCAGTATATATTGTGTGAGTGACACATTCTCCCCTGGAAAGGCATGGGGAACCACAAACCTTACTTTTTATTAGCTCTTGTATCCTTCTGATGTCACATCCCAAGGATGGAACAAGGAACATAATTACACCTTAGCCTAAAATGGTTTTACATCTAGGCTTTACAAGTTGCATCCGATAAATAATGCTTTATCTCCATCAGCCATTATTAACAAAACCAATGAGATATCAGTGAAAAAGTCATTCAAAGTCACAAAAAGTCATTCAAGGTCAGTAAAATTTCCTGTGTAAAAAAAGAAATAAACAATTGGATAGGTCCCTTTTTTTTACTTTCCCTTCTGGTAATTTAGAGTAATAGAATTTTACTTTAAAGGGCCTGGTTGATCTTGTGTATGTTTAATTAGAAAAGCTTATCGTGGAATCTGCCTTTTTTCAGATTTACCACTAGAGGGAGACATTGTATTACTTTGCCATTAGATAAGTAATTATATTTACGTTTTCATGTTTCTGTTAGTTTAAGCTCCAGTGGAACATATTTAGTAAAACTTGCATATAGAGTGCTTGTTACTTATAGAATAGCATTATTTTTAAATTGTTTTAAAGGAATTTGTATATTTAGAAAATTTGTTTTCCACATATGTTTTTGTTTAATATGTAAATGCCCCTGTTGGTTTAAAAGTCATTTGACCATGTCAATTTCTTTTAGGAAAGCTGTTTCGTAAACTGCCTGGCTAAATATTTTTAAATTAAACCAGTAAATCCTGTTGTGAAGTCTGAATATATACTGTACTATGTATATGTTTAAGTGATTTTTTTTTTATTCAAGTATATTTATGTGTGGCCCCATTCCCTTTTTAAAAAAATAAAGATCTGTTTGTTCTTTCAATTTGTGTCCTATTTAATTTTGTATTTCCTCAAAAACATGAATTTTTTTTTAACTTGGCATACTGTTAGGTTCAAATCCCATGCTTACCCAGTCAGCTACCGAAAAATTCTGTCCCAATGCTGGTGCCCCCAGATTAGGTTTAGGTTGGGTTCCAAAAGCCCTAGCTGAGTAAACAGCAACTGTTATGAACTGAGCCAGTTGTCAGCTACCAGTCAGGAAACACAGTGACTTTCCCGATGCTTCAGTTTCTGTCCCTGACGCTAGAGCCCTCCGAGTTACAAAGTGCAAACATTTGGAAAGAAAAGACAACCACTCGAGTTTTGATCATCAATCCCTCAATTTATTATAATTCCCAGCTCATTTATTTAGACATGTGAATAGACAAAACATAGGCATTCTTCATACAGTCCGCTAGCCAGGTGCATGTAAAAGAATCACCACGGATAGCCAATACAACTTATCTCAACATGTAAAACTGTGCGAAACAAGAGTTTAACCACTTTTCACAGAACAGTAACTATTAAAAATAAATTCCTTAGCCAGATGCCAAGGTCAGTTAGGCCTTATAAAGGAAAGTGAGGCCTAGAAAATGAAGATTACCAAGATCAATACATAGACATGAAACTTCATAGAACATTATAATAAATGCGTTAAATGATATGAATGAAATGTAATGATATAAATGAAATTAAACGATTGAATGAAATAAACATAAACTTTTAAGCATACAACTAACCTGCATCAAATGGCTATATCTAATTCAATCTTTAATAAATCAAGGAAAAACATATTCATTATACATTATAACTTACATTACATAGATTATATACAAATACGCCATGTAAGTCGTTTCCATAGTCATACCTTTGTTTACTTGGGGGCTCAAGATGGAAGTGAACACAAAAATAATGTTTAAAAAAGGGGTGTATGTAGAAAATTATCCTGTTTCCATTGTTTGTGTATTAGAATGTCAGTCGGTCAAGTTATTAATTCCATCTAAATCGTAAAATTTGTTTGTGCTAATTGAATTACTGTGTAGTTTCTTCTAATTTCCTTTTTTTATTAAGCCCAAGTCACCAGCACAGTGGCTTAGTGGTTAGCAGGTTAGCCTCTATGGTGCTAAGTGGATGCCAATTTAGGTGGAGTTTCCATGGGTTGCCTCCCACAGTCCAACATTGTTAAAGGCACCGGTGCGTCGGGCTCCTTTAAGCTGAACAAGAAGCAGGCGGAGGAGAAGAAAAGTACGAAGAAAGCCGCCGCTCCGAAAACTAAAAAGGCGGCCGCGAAGAAGCCCGCCGCCGTTAAGAAGTCACAGAAGAAGGTGAAAAAACCCGCCGCAGCTGCAAAGAAAGCCACCAAGAGCCCGAAAAAGACCAAGAAGCCTGCAGCAGCGGCCAAGAAAGCAACCAAGAGCCCGAAAAAAGCTAAGAAACCCGCAGCCAAGACAACCAGCAAAAGCCTGAAGAAGGTGAAGGCCGCCAAACCCAAAACTGCGAAACCCAAAGCGACCAAGGCGAAGAAGGCTGCTCCTAAAAAGAAGTAAATTATTAGGTTATTGTTTGTTACCCCAACGGCTCTTTTAAGAGCCACCTACATGTCTTTAAAGAGTTATTTTCCTTTAGATTCACCAGACATCAATATCATACTTTATGTCTCTTATCACAGGAATGAAAAGGAAATATTACATCTATTCAACGTATAATAAATGTGTGCACAAATGTTTTACCAACAGAACGGAATATAAAGTAATGTTTTGTTTGATTGAGCATTCTACGTTTTTTTTTTTTTTTTTGTATGTAATATATAACAGCTTTTAATTTCAATTTTGTCTTAAATCTTTATTCTACTTCTGTATATATAAACACGCCAAATGGAGCCTCTGAAGAAGTTGCAAATTCCCCTGGGTATTCATGAATATATTCTGATTTATTTCTTTCGTTATTTAAATTTGAAATCAGAGATAATACAAGAGCCTAATGATAGGTTCATGGAAATTACTTTAGAATACGACGGTACTGGAACGTCATAAAGACTTTTTTTTGTATTTTGAACGTCATTTGGCTTTAAAGTCTGCAGTCGTGCATTTTTAATAATTCAAAACAGAAAAGGCGGAAACAGAGAGAAAAAAAGAGGAAATAAGCGAGAGGGAGTGTTGTGGGCGGTGCTGTCGCAGTCACAGAACCCGGTGCGTCGTGATTGGTCACCAGTGAAAAACACATTCAGCCAATAGAACGCAAGCAGACCCTGATAAATGAGACTTGCTGGGCGGGCTGCTCTTCATTTCACTTTACTTGGAGTTCAGTTGAAAACTACGATGTCTGGAAGAGGAAAGACCGGTGGTAAAGCCAGAGCGAAGGCCAAGACCCGCTCATCCAGGGCTGGACTGCAGTTCCCCGTGGGTCGTGTGCACAGACTTCTCCGTAAAGGCAACTATGCTGAGCGCGTTGGTGCCGGTGCTCCGGTCTATCTGGCCGCCGTGCTGGAGTATCTGACCGCTGAGATCTTGTAGTTGGCCGGTAACGCCGCCCGCGACAACAAGAAGACTCGCATCATCCCGCGTCATTTGCAGCTGGCTGTGCGCAACGACGAGGAGCTGAACAAGCTGTTGGGAGGTGTGACCATCGCTCAGGGCGGCGTGCTGCCCAACATTCAGGCGGTTCTTCTGCCCAAGAAAACCGAGAAACCAGCCAAGACCAAGTAAACATGTTCTCCACGCCGTCTGCTTCAAACCCAAAGGCTCTTTTCAGAGCCACCCACATTTACCTACAAAGAGTCGGTTCTCTTGCTGCTTTAGTCACTTTTAGGTATTCAAGTTTAAATATAAGTACTTAATGTACTGCTTTACTTCTGTTCTTATACACTACAAATAAGCACATTAATATATGATAAGAGTCGACTATGTGTTGGTTAATCACCTTAAGCCTCCTTCACTACGTAGTTTTTTTTTTATTTTATTTTTTTTATACAAATGTTTATTAAATAATTTACTAGCATGACACCTATAAATCTACATCAACATTTAAAAGTATGGGGTGAATGAAGATACAAGACAGGCTCCGAATGTTTTTAGAAAATGTCTATTTTACTCAACTAAGATTCTAATCGCTATCAAATTATTTCATTTCTACTTAGTTTGGTCATCGAGATTTTATTTTATTCTTGTATATGGTGTGAATGTTTTTAGGCATTTTACAAAGCAGCTAATAAAAAAAAAAAAGTTAAAACTTCATATTGATAGAAGACAGATACATAGGGAGCGTCCTGAACCACAATCACTCGTTCCCTCATTCACTACTCAGTACTTTGTTTCATACATAGCAAATTAATGAGTAAAATCATAACACATTAACCTTTTCAATATGAGCTTAAAGTAACCCTAATTAAATTGTCCCCTAGATGTGCCTCTGTTTCTAATTTAATCACTAAGAACATTTCTAGTGCACTACATCTGTAAGTGGCTGCAATATGGGGGGACACAGCTTCCGAAGCCCGGCAACAGTTGAAGGTTGGAAGATTTGAATCATACTGTATTCAGTATTTCAGTTTGAGAAGTACAGAGCTCGTTTTGAAATGGCAAGAACCAAGCAAACCGCCCGCAAATCCACCGGTGGTAAAGCACCCAGGAAGCAGCTGGCCACCAAGGCTGCCCGTAAGAGCGCGCCCGCTACAGGCGGAGTGAAGAAGCCTCATCGTTACAGACCCGGCACCGTGGCTCTGCGAGAGATCCGGCGCTACCAGAAATCCACCGAGCTGCTGATCCGCAAACTGCCCTTACAGCGTCTGGTGAGAGAAATCGCTCAGGGCTTTAAGATCGATCTGCACTTCCAGAGTTCGGCTGTGATGGCGCTGCAGGAGGCGAGTGAAGCTTATCTGGTCGGCTTGTTCGAGGACACCAACCTCTGTGCCATCCACGCCAAGAGAGTCACCATCATGCCCAAAGACATCCAGCTGCCGCATCCGCAGAGAGCGCGCTTAACTTCATCTTTCCGCCTTCTCATTAAACCCAAAGGCTCTTTTAAGAGCCACCTAAATGTACCAGACAAACGAGCTGACCTTCCATTTTTTTAATTTTAATTTTTTTTTTTTACATTAATGTGTTTTATAAACTGCTGAAACTCTTATTAGAGCAGTTTTAATTTTTTTAACACGCAAATATTTAGTATTATAAATTGTGGATAATTAAAGCACCACATAACCAGTAGTTTACAGCATTGCACAATCATTTGTTTTAAAGAAGCCAGTCCATTCATTGTTACTGCAACGTTTCTCCTCAGGTCGTTTATATTGACTCTTGTGCGATGATTTCGTATTAAAAGAAATTACACAAAACTAACTTTTAAAGAATATTGATACAAGTCAGAAGCCTTTCCAGTGTTTTAAGGAAACAAAGGAGCGTCCCGAACCAGAAATCGCTTGACTCGTTCCCGCATTCCCTACTGACTACACAATACTGTAATACAAAGTAAACTGAAATGTAAAAACGTAACGTCATCATCACGACCTTAAAGTGACATTAAGTTGCTCAAAATTTGTGTCTGTGTTTCTATTTTTTTGATTAATAAAAACATTTTTAGTGCTCTACATTAGTAACTGTGTGCAATTTCAGCTTCAGAAGTGTTATCAGCTTTTTAGTATTTTTTTTTTATTTATTTATGAAAATGCACAAAAACACAAACATTTAATTTGTATCATTTTTAGAAATTAAGAATCCATGAAACCAGTAATGAAATATTACATTTAGTCTGTAAATCTACATGCCCTTACTAGTTATTTCTCTATATTATCATATCTAGCACGAAAGAAACATTTTACACAGCATTTCTCTTTAAAATCTATTTAATAATATTAATTTATTTCATAGTTGTACATTTTTATATATACAGTATATTTGTTTATTGTTAAATGGTGATCTGACCGCAAACAATATGGTGTTCTGGTGCGACATATTTATACAGAATACAATACACTATTGTATTAACGCGATTCATTAATTTAATGTAGTATATCAATCCGTAGATATTATTTTATTCAAACTCTGTCGAGTATAATGTTTTTTACTTTATTGCTAATCTTCCTTCCCGCTATTTTCTTCTCCCTGTGATTCTCAAACAAAGAAACGAGCAGATGGGGTGAGCAGCTCATGAAAGGAGGAGCTACAGAATGTGCCCTATGGCTGAAGCTTGTACACAGACCAATCAAATCATGAGCTCGCGGTGACGCGAAGAAATCAATAAATACCGCGCTTCGAGCTGCTCAGCTTACATTCTCCGAATAGAGTAGCAGTTTGAGCATCATGCCTGAACCAGCGAAGTCCGCGCCCAAGAAAGGCTCCAAGAAAGCCGTCACCAAGACCGCAGCTAAAGGCGGCAAGAAGCGCAGAAAGCACAGGAAGGAGAGCTACGCCATCTACGTCTACAAGGTGCTGAAGCAGGTTCACCCCGACACCGGGATCTCCTCCAAGGCGATGGGAATCATGAACTCGTTCGTCAACGACATCTTCGAGCGCATCGCCGGTGAGTCCTCTCGTCTGGCTCATTACAACAAGCGCTCCACCATCAGCTCCAGAGAAATCCAGACTGCCGTGCGCCTCCTGCTTCCCGGTGAACTGGCCAAGCACGCCGTGTCCGAGGGAACCAAGGCCGTGACTAAATACACCAGCTCCAAGTAAACGTACAGCTTTACTCCCACAACCCGAAGGCTCTTATAAGAGCCACCCACACTTTCAACTAAAGAGCTTCTTATACTTTTACAAACTTTTAAGTAATAATGTAATATCACCTATATCAAAATACTGCACTTTTATTTTAACAAAGCCTTTTGTTTTTGGTTATATAAGTTACTCAACGCAGTTGTAAAGATAGCATTTTAAAGCTTAGTATTTGGAAGAAAATAGGTGCAGCGGTTCATGGGAGTGTTCTGAACCACATGAAGCTGTCTCACGTTTCCTCATTCACTATCCACTACAAAGCGTTTCCCCACATAAACTGATGATTAAAAAAAACACGTTACTCTAACACAATAATTAATGATACATAAGGATTCTTGGTGTTTGTACCAGTTTTTTTTATATATCCAATAAAGCGTCTAGTGCACTACATCTGTACTTAAGTAGGATTTAGAACACAGCTTCAGAGGCCCGCCAACAGAACAATAGTAGCGGTATGAAATTTGAATCGCAGCTAATCAAAGACATTAATTTCACTTCTTACGTCATACTACAGTAAAAAAAAAATAAAAAAAAAACCATTTGAATACTTTAAAGCATTTAGAACGTATGACCTGGGTCTAAAAATGTCTGACGGTCAAGTTTCTGTAAATGGCAATGGAATGAATGTTTTTAAAACACACACACACACGCACACTTTTCCCATATGTATAAACGTTGTGCTATTTTTAACTCCACCCGAGTTCCAGATTATGAATATCCTTAAATTTGAATTTTAAATAAACATTTCTGTGTTCTCTAACTGCTTTGCTCACTCCTAATGAGATTTTATTTTTATATATTGAGTACATGTTATTAAAACATGTAAATCAACTGAAAAGAGTAGCTTACAGCTTAGTAGTTGGAAGAGAATACATGAAACGCTTTAAGGGAGTGTCCTGAACCACATGTGGAATTTGTCCCTCGTTCACTCGTTCACTACCCACTATAAAGCATTGTCCTACGTATTAAACCAATATTAATAATAAAAAAAACTTCAATACTAATTAATACATAATGCAAAAACGCATTTGATACGCATACTCGTCATGTTTTTTTTTTCCTTTAACATGCAGTCTAGTGCGCTACATCTGTACATAAGTGGTATTTAGAACAAAGCGTGACAACAATAGAGACGGTTGGAAATTTGAAACGCAGCTGATCAAAGCCATTTATTCATTTCATTTCTAACTTTATACTGCAATAAATAAAAGTTAAAACACTTTAAATTTTATAACTTTAAAGCATTATGAAAGTATAAAACCTGTTACCAATTTTATATTTGGTCTAGAAATGTTTGAAGGTAATGTTTTTGTAAATTACAATAGGATACAAGTTTTTGAAATACATATACACACACCATTCGTACGTATAAACGTTGACTTTTTTAATTTGGACTTTAATTTCCCTTGACTCCCAGATCATATTTAATGTCGGTATTTAAATCTAACCGAATCAGTTTAAATTCGCTTTGAATAAAAGCGTCTGCTAAATGGAAATGTAGTTCAATAATTACTTGTAAGATTGTTGATTTTGTTCTTTAAACCGTGCTGTTTAGAACTGAGCGTGTGTGCTGCGCATGCGTGTTGGCAGGCACCTTCTCCCTGGCTTGTATCAGGTCCTGTAGAGGCGCTTAAATACGACGGTCAGACTACACGGTGTTCTACTTCGTTGCATCTCTTGAGAAGAACACAGCGAACATGTCTGGAAGAGGAAAGGGCGGCAAAGGACTCGGTAAAGGAGGCGCTAAGCGTCACCGTAAAGTTCTTCGTGATAACATCCAGGGAATCACTAAGCCCGCTATCCGCCGTCTGGCTCGCCGCGGTGGAGTCAAGCGGATCTCCCCCCCCCCCCCCCCCCCCCCCCCCCCCCCCCCCCCCCCCCCCCCCCCCCCCCCCCCCCCCCCCCCCCCCCCCCCCCCCCCCCCCCCCCCCCCCCCCCCCCATAAAGAGCTGATTTTATATATATGTCTGATGGATGCGTGAGTATTTTTTCCCCCTCTTGTTTCGTTTATTGATACAATCGTTAAACTAATTTTAAGTATGTTGATTAAAGTGAAAATGCCCTGTAAAAACATATTTCTTTATATAATCGAGCAAGAGAATTAGTGTCTTAAGTCTCATTATTATAAATTTTCTTGCTTTAAAAATAGTTCAACTTTATTTACCATCACTCTGAACTGTTATATTCGACATTTTTAATAAGTTTCCGATTTGATTTGATTCCTGTGCATTGATTACGTTCAACAGAAAGTTTACCAAAAAAAACCCTATGTCGTTTAAGAATTATCGACAGAAAACACGTACAGTCCTTTAAAGGAACAAGTGTGCGCCCCGATCCACATTCAGAGTGCTTTACTCGTTCCCTCATTCACTACTGACTGCATAGTAAAAAATAAAAAAAAATACAAAGTATACCGATGAGTAAAAATGTGACGCGTTGTCACGACGACCTGAAAGTAACATTATTTGAATTGCCTTCACTATTTTGTGGCTGTGTTTCTGTTTTTAAATCACTAACAATGTTTGTAGTGCACTAAATTAATACCTGCGTGAAGTTTATGACACAGCTTCCCAAGCCCGCCAACAGAACAATAGAGACGGTTGAAGATTTGAATCGCAGCTGTTACGTCATTAATTTTAAACTTTATCACCAGTCTTTGAGGATTACAGAAGAAAAACGAAAATTCAAAAATATCTAAATTTAATTTTTATTATTTAAAAAAATTAAAACAAGAGAATGCATGCAGCGCTTCAAGGGAGTGTCCTAAACCACATGTGGAATTCGTTCCCCAATCACTACAAAGCGTTTCCCTACATATAAATACATATAATTGTGATACGATTATCACATATAAGTCCATCCATCCGTTATCTTCCGCTTTATCCTCTATTAGGGTCGCGGGTGGTGGAGGGGAGGCGGGGGGGGGTCCCCATGCCCATCCAGGGGAGAACATTTCGGGTGCTGGGCAGATACACCCAGAACAGGGCGCCAATCTATCGCTGGGCACACTCTATACTCACTCACACACACAAGCACACTATTTATGGGGCAATTTGGTGAATTCTATTGACCTTGATCCATGTTTTTGGACTATGGGAGGAAACCGGACAACCCGAAGGAAACCCACACGGACAAGGCGAGAACATGGAAACTCCACCCAGATTGGAATTCGAACTGGGAATCCCTAGCGCTAAGAGGAGAAAATGCTAACCACTAAGTCACCTTTCTGCCCTGATCACATATGTGTTGAAAAATAAAAAATAATCTTATCACTCCCTCAAACACAATATTTAATACATGATGCATAAATGCCATTGCTATTCATACCCGTTATATGTTTTTTGGTTTTTAATAACCACTAAAGATTCTAGTGCACTATATCTGTATTTAAGAGGATTTTAGAACACAGCTTCAGAAGCGCAACAAAACAACAATAGTGACTTTAAAATTTGAATCGCAGCTGACCAGTGACATTTATTTATTTCACCTTGACATTTCATTTCTTCAAAGCATTAAGAAAGTATAAAAAAAAAAACCTGGATCAACAAAAAAGATAGAAATTAAATTGACTTTCTTAATTGCCCCATACAGAGTGTGTTTGTGTGAGTGAATGTGCCCAGCACTAGATCGGTGTCTGTCCTGGGTGTAACTCCCCAGTGTTTTTACTTTATAATTTGTATTCATGCAATTTCAATCAATTAAGTTTTCCAAGCGATGATTCTGATCCTTATTGTACAAATAAGACTAAGCTTTACATTCTTCTTCTGCTTTTGCTAAATGCCTCAGGTTGAAGGTCTTGCAATAAAATAAAAAAACGACAAAACAAACCTTATGTTTTCATATGTGTTGTTAGAGGGTGTACAATTATCAACAAATAAAATTTTATTATTCTCAAAATTGCCCCCTATAGAGTGTGTCTGTGTGAGTGAGTGTGTGCCCAGCGATGGATTGGCGCCCTGTCCTGGGTCTGTCTGCCCAGCGCCCGAGACGTTCTCCCCTGGATGGGCATGGGGAACCCCACCGCGACCCTAATAGAGGATAAGCGGAAGGTAATGAATGAATGAATGAATGAATGAATAAAATTTTATTACGCGAAATGTTTTCCATTGTAATATTTTACTTGATATATCCCAAGAAATTCCACATAACATAAGGAAACCCTTAATCGCATTACCTTTTCTGCCCTGTAGATGGAACCAATACTCCATCAATCCATAATCTTTCGCTTAATCCTCCACCATATTCGCGGGAGGGTTCCCCATGCCCATCCAGGTGAGAACGTTTCGGGCGACGGGCAGATACACCCAGGACAGTGCGCCAATCTATCCCTGGGCACAAACTCACTTACACACAAACACATTCTATATGGGGGCAATTTGGAGAATTCACTTTTGACCTCGATTCATGTTTTTGACTGTGGAAGGAAACTGTATTCTCCCATGTCTCAGAATCTGACATCTGCAAAATTCTAATTGCCATCAACCTGACTACTTGCCCCCTTGATTCCATCCCATTTTACCTTCTTCAATCCATCGCCTACTCTATCACACCAGCAATTACACACATCATTAGGGTGACCAGATTCAATTCAATTCAATTATATCTCATTTAAACGCACCTTTCTGTAACGTAAGAAAACATATTAAGTATGGAACTTTCATACTATTTCACAGTGTTTCTCAAATTAAAACACGTTTGAATCTTGTTAGGGTTTAATACTGGGCAACATTACATACATTCTTCCAGATCTCGTGCTGCATGGCGGTGCTGTTCTGACTTGATGTGCATAATTTGTATTGGTGGGCGCGCCCTTAACATGCGTCCGCGTTCCCGATTGGTTGAAATTCAAACAGCCCGCCTCTCCCCCGATAACAGACAACACAACCATCCAATGGCAGATTATAAATTTCAAAATGCAGTCTGACTTTCAATAACAATGCGAGACAACGTCTCACTTTGCGGGACGCCTGAAAAGTAACGAAATTGCGTGAATGTCCCGCTTTGTGGTCACCAGGGGCGTTTTTAGGGTTTACAAACATCAGGGGCTTTTGCCAAGAACCCTTATTCCCCATCTGTCCTCTTTAAAAAATTGGCCCTTTCATGAGTGTATTTATCAATTTTTCAAACTGTTATTACATTCATTTTATTTCATCATTTATTAGTTATATTAGATCAAATTAAATATATGAAATATGTCTGTCAGCAGTGGCTAGCACATTCAGTTCTAATAAATGTTGGTTCTGGCTGATAATGTTTGAATAAACAAAAGTGAGCAGACAAACCTTTGCGACAGTTTGCGCCTTCAGAAAAATTCTGACGGTTTATGAAAGCTGAGAAGCTGCTCTTTACAGCCAACATACAGTTATTACGGTAACTTTACCCCCGCTTCTGGTGAAAGAAATCTGTTTCCCTCAAACACACAGACACAGCTTTGACACACAAACAGCTGACGGTGACTCCATCGTTCGGTCCCGCTGCTGGAGGTGAAAGCTGATCTCAATATGATCCGGAGCTACTGACAAAACCACCTGGGCTATAGCCCCTAAAGCCCAGGTCTAACGACGCCCTGGCCCCATCCCATTTATCGTCATCCTGTTACAAAACTGATGTCACGCGGATGACCGGGGTTTGATTCCCCGACGGGGAGAAAGTCTTCATTTTACACTGGTAGTGTAGATCAACAAAGCTCTCAAAGTATACAAAATTATATATATATATAAACAAATAGTTAAATATGATGAAATAATAACATTGAAAATAATATTGATGAAATTAACATAACAATAATTTGAAAAACGAATATGTAAAAAACACAGAAGTAAAAATAAAGAAAAAATATACACACGAGAATATACATCTAAATAAATAATTACATTAAAAAACCTGCAGATAAAAATCTGTCTCCCTCAAACACACACACACACAGAAAGCTTAGAAACACAAACAGCTGACGGTGACTCCATCATTCGGTCACGCTGCTGGCGGTGAAAGCTGATCTCAATATGATCCGGAGCTACTCACAAAACAACCGGGGCTATAGCCCCTAAAGCCCAGGTCTAACGACGCCCTGGTCCCATCCCATTTATCGTCATCCTGTTACAGAACTGATGCAGGTATTTGTCTGTATGTATATCCTCGTTAGTATAATGGACAGTATCTCTGCCTGTCACGCGGAAGACGGGTATGATTCCCCGACGGGGAGAAAGTATATGTTTTACACTAGTAGTGTAGATCAACAAAGATCTCAAGAAAAAATTACCATTACCTGCAATAATTATGATTTCGTTGCTTCAGTGGTCGACTGGTATTTAGAATACAAATTAAAAGTTTCTCATTTAAAAAAAGTATACAAAATTATATATATTTAAACAAATAGTTAAATATACGAAAAAACTGCAGATAATTATGCTATTGTACCATTAAACAGTTATTGAACGCATGATATTGTCTGTTTATGATATTTTTATTATGGTCAAGCTACTGCCCCATCCTATTTGTCGTCATCCTGTTACCCCTTCTCCAATTTAGAGAGAAGCTGTACAGTTTCGATGGCACCGTTGGCTCTCAAGTTGTTGCACAGTCTTAGTTAACAGTGTAAATATCCAGAAATCGTCTACATATGTTCTACATTTTACACCAACAGAAATGTTGTCATGTAAACTTGCTTTCATATGCTAATTTGATAGGCTTTTGTTTAATTGCACATTCAATAGCTCCTTGGTTCAGTCCTTGTGTAGATGTTTTGATTTGACCAGTAGATGGCGGTAAATGTAGAGTCGTTTTAAACAATTCCTAAACTCCGACGCGTTGTCCTAAATTCAGTATTATGACCATATCCAGTGTTTCGAATACCTGAAACCTTTATAAACGTTCATACCAATGTGCATTCCAACTTTGATATGCGCGACCTGATGACCTTTGTTTGAATCTCCTCGTTAGTATAGTGGACAGTATCTCCGCCTGTCACGCGGAAGACCGGGGTTCGATTCCCCGACGGGGAGGAAGGGGTTGTTTTACAGTAGTAGTGTAGATCAACAAAGATCTCAACAAAGTTATCATTACCTGCGATAAGTGTCCTTTACTTGCCTCAGTGGACGACTGGCAGGAATTTAGTATAAAAAATAATACTTTTAAATTTATGTTCAAAATCTTATTTTGAGAAGAGAAGAGGACTTTATTGATAGTGATAAAATTAACATAACAATAATCTAAAAAACGAATAGGTAAAAACACAGAAGTAAAAATAAAGAAAAAATATATACACAAGTATATACATCTAAACAAATAGTTAAATATATGAAAAATGTACATTAAAAAACCTGCAGATAAAAATTTGTCTCCCTCAAACACACACACACACGGAAAACTTAGAAACACAAACATCTGACGGTGACTCCATCGTTCGGTCACGCTGCTGGAGGAGAAAGCTGATCTCAATATGATCCGGAGCTACTGACAAAACAACCGGGGCTATAGCCCCTAAAGCCCAGGTCTAATGACGCCCTGGCCCCATCCCATTTGTCGTCATCCTGTTACAAAACTGATGCAGGTATTTTTATTTGTATCAAATACCTCCTTAATATAGTATACAGTATCTCTGCCTGTCACACGGAAGACCGGGGTTCGATTCCCAGACGGGGAGAAAGTATATCTTTTACACTGGTAGTGTAGATCAACAAAGATCTCAAGAAAAAGTTACCATTACCTGCAATAAGCATGATTTCGTTGCTTCAGTGGACGACTGTTGTTACATTCATTTTATTTCATCATTTTTTAGTTATATTGGATAAAATTAAATATCATATGAAATATGTCTAACTATGTCTAATACTAACTTGACAAGAAAGACTCATATGTGAGAATGCTTTTTGTAGATTTCAGCTCGGCATTCAATACCATCATACCCCAACAACTCATTTGCAAACTGGACAAGCTGGGGCTCAGTACCTCCCTCTGCAACTGGCTGCTGGACTACCTCAGCCAGAGGCCTGGGTTGGCAACAAAACCTCTAGCAACATTATACTGAGCACAGGAGTCCCCAAGGCTGCGTGCTCAGTCTATTACTCTTCACCCTACTGACACATGACTGCACAACAACCCACAACATAAATCACATAGTGAAGTTTGCGGACGACACCACTCTAGTGGGTCTCATCACCAAAGGAGATGAGACCTATTATAGAGAAGAGGTCATCCTCCTGACTACATGGTGCAAGAACAACAACCTCCTGCTGAATGTCAACTAAACCAAGAAGATTGTTGTTGATTTCCGGAAAGGTTAGACTCAACACCCACCCCTGACCATTGAAGGTGCAGCTGTGGAGCGAGTAAGCAGCACCAAATTCCTGGGCGTGCACATCAGTGAGGACCTCTCATGGACTGCCAACACAACCTCACTGGTAAAGAAAGCTCAGCGGCGCCTCTATTTCCTGCGTAAGCTCAAGCAGGCAAGGGCCCCTCCATCCATCATGACCACCTTCTATCGAGGCACCATCGAAAGCATCCTTTCCAGCTGCATTACTGTGTGGGGAGGAAACTGCACTGAGACCAACAGGAAGGCATTGCAGCGTGTTGTGAAAGCAGCTGGAAAGATAATTGGAGCTCCACTACCCTCAGTGCAAGACATATACACCACCTGCCTCACTCGGAAAGCAATAACAATTTCGAGTGACACACACCACCCTGCACACAGTTTGTTCAGCATGCTCCCCTCTGGAAGATGATACAGAAGTCTTCGTTCCAACACCACGAGACTCAAAAACACCTTTATCCACCAGACGGTAAGGATGCTGAATTCCCCGCACTCTGTTTCATCCGGACTACTAAGGAAATAAATCCATAAATCCATTGCACACATGCACACGAGACTCTTTTTTTGCACTATTATGCCTTTTGCACAAGAATAAAAATTAAGATTTTAACATTCTGCTGCTACTGTGACAGTGAATAACACTGTATAACACAAACTTAGGTCTATATTTTACTACTACTGTACAAATCACATATTATTATTTATTACTTATATATAATATATATTTATGTTTATTATTATTTATTACTTTATTATTATTACTATTATTAGCATTATTAATATTACTACTACTATTTATTATTATTATTGATATTATTACTATAGTTATAGTAATTATTGTTATTACTATTATTATTATTATCATTACTGTTACCATTTAATTTGCATTACATTGCCTTTCATTGTCCCATCATAATCATAGTATTTAAACTTTTTTACTGTTAAATTCCGTTACATTACACTGCATTTCACTTTCTTGTTCTATGTCTAAATGTCATAAATGTCTGTAACCGTGGGACAGCGAGGAATGTAATTTCGATTACTTTATATTTATAGAACATGTGAAGGAAATTGACAATAAAGCCTTAGATCAGTAAAAACAGCCCTAAAAACTGTGTTGGGCACTCAAACTGTGTCTGAAGAGGTTCTAATGACTGTTCTGATTGAAATTGAAGGAATATTGAATGCTAAGCCACTAGGTTATGTATCATCAGATATTGCACACGCTGATCCAGTAACTCCAAATCTTCTTCTCATGGGGCGACGTGATACTTCTTTACCTTTGGTGTCCTATTCAGCTTCTGAACTATTGAGTCACCGAAGGTGGCGTCATAGTCAAGTTCTAAGTGACCAATTTTGGCATAATTTCATAAGACATTATTTACCTGCCTTACAGTCTCACCAAAAATGGACAATGGATACAAATAATTTACAAGTAAATACTGTTGTAATGATTGTTGACAGCCAACTACCTAGAGCTTTATGGCCAGTTGGAAATGTATCCAGAGTCATCCCAAGTAAACATGGTGTTATTCGTAGTGCTGAGGTTACTGTTAAGGACAAACTCTATTTCCATCCAGTTACCTGTCTTATTCCACTTCCTACTGTAACAATCTTTATTCATTAATTGATACTTTTGTTTAATTCAAATTTATTTGAAATATATCTAAATTTGGGGGCGGCTGTTACAAAGTATCAAAATAGTGGTAAATTAGGTCACTGCTACTTTAAATCTAGTCTCACCTAAAGCTCTACCCATAATTAGAACTGGAGGGAAACTTGAATTTAATCCTTTGTTCTCCTCTGTTTGTTTGTGACATGGCATGCTGTAATGGAAGGAATAAATCTTAATTTGATGGCATTCAATTGGTTTAGTGTTTTCCTTACCCCCATGTGTTTGATGTTAGATGTTCAATAATCGGCCTCGGAGATGCAGGTTGTTCCAAACAAATTTCAATGCAAGTTACTGAATAGACAACCAAGTGTACAGAAAAATCATCAATGGCGGGCAACCACGATTGATGAGAGACCTTTGATTCTCAAAGACCCAGCTTTGGTTTATAAACCTTAGAAGGGCTGTCCTTTTCCTATATATGTGCATAAGCAGTCCTTTGTCTTGGTGAGAACATCTTCTTAAACATCTCTTTTAAGATGAAGTCAAACAACTTCTCCACCATCTGGTCCTGCTTCCTGCCTCCTCATAGGGCACGAACTTAAGGCCTGTTTCTGTTGACTGTCTCATTGTTCCTGTTTTGCATGTTAAGTTCATTCATTCATTCATTCATTCATCATGGTGTGCGGTCAATGTTGGAAATCATAGAACATAAAAGACATAAATAATAATTTAATTATAATTTATAATTTTATATATTTACATATATATATATATATATATATATATATATATATATATATATATATATATATATATATATATATATATAT